>CATIWF010035029.1:0-33216 GCA_949630135.1 Balakata baccata
CAAAATGCTCTCATTTCTCCTCCATTTTTCCTACATCAAAAGATAACACTAAATTACATATTTTCCAAATAATAAACACAAATCAAAGGCATAAAAACACAAAATCTAACCTAGAAAACACTATAAAATATGAATTGATCAGGCAGTCCAAGCTATTTGCGAGCAGTCAGTTGGTGCAGATGAATTTGGATCTATCATTGTTGACTGTCTTCAGTTCTTTTCTCTTGTTCAAGGGTGGTCTATCCATTTTATTAGAAGGAATGGGAACTTTGTAGCTCATAATCTAGCTAGAAACTCTTATCAGTTTTCTGATTTAATGATCAGGCAGGGTACTCCTAGTTTCCTCCAGGACCTGATGTGTAATGTTTCTTGTTGAGTTTAATGCAGCAATTTGATTTTCCAAAAAAAAATAAATAAAAGATATTAATTTGATGTTGTTCAACCATGAATAATTATTTAATATTTCCTTTGTAATATATACATTTTCAAATAAAATATATATTAATGTATTTAAAATTTTTATTTTAACAAAAAAAATATATTATCTTATGATGTAATAGATGAATTTTTTTAGAAGAAAAGACAAATAACATTTCAATGTAGTAAAAAAAATTAAATATATACGTAAAATATTTCATATTCATACTTGTAATCTGATTTTAATAATTTTTTATTTCAATATTTATACGTAAAATAAAAAATAATTGATAATAAAAATTAGGCTAAATTATATATATATAAAAAAAAAATCTTGAACTTTGCACATTATTACAATTATATCAAATTTTTTAAAATTTTGAATTTAATTGTATATACTTCTTGTCTTAGATGGACTGGATCTCATTTCGAACCTACATAATAATGACCTAAAAAAATATAAAAAATATTAAACAATAACATGGCATATATGGTAGATCTGATGTGGAAAAAAATCATCACATGCATAAAAAGAGCACTGTTTTGCATAATTTAAAATCCAATTTGAAATAATTTATGCTTAAAACAATTGATTTTGGATGTGTTTCTGTGGTAATCTTAAATTGTAACTATTTAGTATGGAGAATAAATTCGCAAAATTTTCAAATAAAAAATTTCAAATTGAATTTTGGATTGTGCAAAATGGCTCAGACTGAAATCCAGTTCACCCGAGGTAAGATTTATTACAAATTATAAAATATATATAATTAAATTTAAATTTTTAAAGAATTGGATATAACTGTGATAAAATGTAAATTTCTGATAAAAATTATTTGCCATGTATAATAGACAATATATTGGTCTATAAAATGTGACAAATCGAATTTAGGCAAAATTTATTTGTATAAGCACCTTTTACCCTTTCTTTGAAAAAATAATTACTTTATTATCCGTCTCTTATGCGAGTCTATAATTAATTTTTCAAGTGATTTTGCCCCAAACTTGCACTCTAAAGGTAGCGAATCTTCGAATGGAAAGGCAAGACAACAATACAACTTGATTAAAATAGCAGTAGTTGAAGATGACTTGATTGATATTTTTATTTATAGAAAATGGAGGAGATTTTAAATTTGAATCTATTCACTATTACCTAATAAAAAAGAAAACAAATGATGAAATAGAGGCAGTCTTCCTGAGAAAATAAAAACACAGAAAATGCTGATGTTTTGATAGTGACTTTCCATAATTTTATAAGATGGACAATTTTCATGATATGTTTTCATGCTTTGAAAATCAGCAACTTTTAGCAAATTAGTGATTGGCTTGGTTTATAACATTTTCTTTCTATGTAATTCGTGAAATCTCCAATTTAATCTCCATTCATTAATTCTTTATATTTCTACATTTTTAATTTTGGGTAATAAAATTGAACCGATTTTAGAACAATAAAGATAGTGATAAATAAAATAAAATAAAATAAAAAGGTCATTTACAATTGAGATAAAAACTTAAGTGTAATTATGTATCTTAATTTCTTCCTTTTTCTCTTACAAAACTACAGCTAATTTTTTTTTTTAAATTCTTTGAATGGAATAATTAAAAAAAAAAAAAGGCAAGTGTATATATTAGTACAAAAAAAAATTGACAATTGATTAAAATAACGATTCAACTTATTAAGCAAATAACAAAATCTTAAAAAAGGAGAGAATGAAATATATTATATATATCCAAAGAAAAGATAGATTGCAACTTCGCATAATCGTTCCAAATTACAAGAGAATACATAGAGAACACACTTCTAAACCTTGAACAAGGTAATGAAAACATAGGGATTTCAACCATCATAGAAATACATAATTCAAACTTCTACACGTAAATTTAACAACTACATGGTTTATACATTAGGCCAACCCAAGTTTCACATAACCTTCAAATTCACACAATTTGCTTATGTTAAGGGCTTCTGATCCAAAGTCCTAGCTTGAAATTGTGAGGGCTCCAACCTCCACCATCCTTGGTATGTTATCAATGATCTTTGGAGGTACAATTCCTCCATTGGCAGAAGCAGCAACTTGGTTGTCATAAGCTGAAAGATGAACCCCTAATGCTGCCCTGCCAGATGGATCAAGATTATTCGACCAAGCCGCATCCCATTCTACGGCTTTTGCTGTGCTGCATGCTATGCTTGCTCCTCCTGGAACGGTCAACCTGGCCGAGTTCTGCAAATTCATCAGCAAATTAGCATCATAAACATCATGAATATTAATCATAGCCTTATCCAGAATGAATTATGTTCAGGATTCGACTTGACGACCTGAGGGAAGAACCTCTCAAAAATCATCCTATAGTAATATGCTTCCTTTGAAGTAGGGGTATTATGAGGGAAGATGTACCCTGCATTTTGCATCATCTTATCTGTAACCTGTAAAAATCGATTGACCAGTCATCAAAATCATCAAACTCATGAGTTCAAACTCAAAAATACTAGACAAAAATGCTATATTTATATATACATGTTCTGCAGCATGAGCTTTAAGACCATCGATCCAGCTATAGCCAACACCATCACTAAATTGTTCTTTCTGCCTGTACAGAATATGCTGTGCACATAATCAAACAAAACAAGTTAAATTGAAAGCAAAGCAGATAATGTAATTTTAAGGATAAGAAAGAAACATCGTTTTTGTATGTTTTGGACACCTTTGGAAGATATGGATGCTCCTCATCATCAAAAGCTCTTCTTAGAACCCATTTTTCAATGCGTCCTTCTTCCGGTTTAATCTGAATTGATTAAAAAATTTCCTACTCAATAACAAGCCAATCCGTATAAGGACAAATAGAAATGGAATGATGCTCCATACCATTTTCCACTCAGGATCAATTGCCATTGCAACATTGATAAATTCCTTATCTAAAAAGGGGACTCGAGCTTCCAAGCCCCAAGCGGATGTTGCCTTGTTAGCTCTCAAGCAGTCATACTGATGAAGGGCTTTTATCTATTTATATATAAATACATATATAGTCACACAACATGATATTGAATATAACAATACTGAAACTAAAATTTTGGAAAAAGGGATAATGCTATATGCATGAATCGTTACTTTGCGACATGTTTCATGGTGAAACTCTTCCTTATTAGGTGCTTTATGGAAGTACAAATATCCACCAAACACCTCGTCAGAGCCTTCACCAGAAAGGACCATCTTGACTCCAAGTGCCTTGATCTTCCTTGCCATAAGGAACATAGGTGTGCTTGCTCTAATGGTTGTAACATCATATGTTTCAATATGGTATATCACATCTTCAATAGCATCAATACCATCCTATCACATCCCAATCAAGAATTATTCATTCTATTCAAATCTTGGTAAATTAGAAATATCATGGAAACAACTCTCAGACTAATAATGTTTCAGTTTTGATACCTGAACGGTAAAGTGAAATTCGTGGTGAACAGTTCCCAAATAGTTTGCAACTTCTTTAGCTGCCTTGAGATCTGGTGAACCCTGTTTGGCAATTGAGAAATTATTAGAATTTCATAGTGAATAGTATGTGAAATTAAAGAGAAAACTATTGAAAGTCACCTCTAGGCCAACACAGAAGGAATGGAGCTGAGATCCCCATTGCTTGGCAGCTTTAGTACTGGCCAAGTGGCGAACGGTGACTGAAGCAACCAATGAAGAATCCAAACCACCAGAGAGCAGGACTCCAAAAGGCACATCAGTCATTAGCCTTTTAATCACAGCCTGAAAATTTTAGAAAATCATTAACCACAACTATATTTATTGTCTACCTATGTACTGTTAGTGTTAATGTTTAAGATTTCTTACATTTTCAAAAGCTCTTCTTAAAGCAAGTGGATCATAGGGATTTGATGGAATAATCTCAGAAAACCATGGAGGATTATACCATCTTCTTAATCCGCCTGATTTGCTAGAGTACAAATGACCAGGAGGAAAGCTCTCAAAATGCTCACAATCATCATTCAGCCCTTTGAGTTCAGATGATATCCAAATGGACCCTGCACATTTTTTACCATTTAAATTCATTTTTTTCTTTGCTTCTACTGGTATTAAATTACCAAAGAAAGAAACAAATTGAAATTCTAGTTACCATCAAGTCCCCAGCCTATATAGAGGGAGGTGATGCCAATAGCATCACGAGCAGCAATGCAACTATTGTCCTTTGTATCCAGAAGCACAAATGAAAACATTCCATCCAACATATCCACAAAATTTTCACCATACTCCTCATACTAATTCAAGCAAAAAACATAATTTCTTCTTCAATTAGTTATATTTACTCATAATAATTATATAATTATTTATATAAAAATCCCTTTTACATACCAGATGAGCAATAACTTCACAATCACTCCCTGTTCGGAATTTGTGATTGGGCAAACATTTCCTTAGCTGTTCATGATTGTAAATCTCTCCATTCACCTATTTTCAATAAAAAAAAAATTCTTATAAAAATTATATACACACACACACACACACACACACACACACACACACACACACACGAAAGACTCTGTCCATATAATGATCTATAGATTAGGAACTAATTAACTTACGGTGACAACAATAGCTTTGTCTTCATTGAAAAGCGGTTGATCACCAGAAGCAGGATCAATGATAGCAAGACGTTGATGAGCCAAATAAGTGTCACCATGCTGATATAGTCCACTCCAGTCTGGGCCACGGTGCTTCAATCTGTTTTCATTTCAATTTCTGAGTTTCAATTGTTCTGTTTCTTTTTCCCATATTATTGAATGAAAATTCCATTTTAATTATATATGTCAAACTTTTATATAGAAAATTCATGTATCTGTACAAAGTTTGGTCCCACAGAAGATTCTGATTGTAACAAAATTCCTCCAAGCATATATGTGTTCTTCTATTGAATGTTAACAGAAGCAGAAATTTGAAAAATGATCAGATTTATTCGAAACAACATGAAAATAAATAAAAAAATTTATTCCCTTTTCAAAAAGTAAATCACAAATTCTAGAAAGAAGGGTTGAAAAATGAAATCATAACATATAAAAGAGAAATAATGATTTCGGAAAATTAAAGAACATGATTGAGATGGAAAATTGCCTGCGAGAGAGCTCAAGAACACGAACTCTTTTTGCCTGAGAATCATCAGAGCAACCCAGAACGGCAAGTATTCCACACATTATTAAATACTAATTAATCACTAACAAAATGATCAAGGAATTAAAAAAGGATAATAGACCAGATTAGATTGATAAATGAAATGATTATGAAAAAAAAAAAAGAAAATAAAAAGAAGAATATCTGAAGACGAAGATGAAAAAACAGAGAGAAAGAAAATGGAGATTTGATAGTAGCAATTCAACAATGCGTTCGGTTTGCTGAATGAGTATGTTTTTCCTTCATCCAAAGCCACCTATTTATAATGGACCCTCGCGGGAAGCGGCGTCGATTTTCTTTTCCTTTTCTTTTGGAATTACTCACATTTTGGTCCTTCAACTATGGATGTTTTATTTATTAAACCTTTAACTTTCATTTTCTTAAAATTTAGCTTCCAATATTTTATTTTGTCAACATCAGATACATATTTAGTTTAATAGTTAATTGGTTAAAAATCGATAATCAAATAAAAAAAAAAAATCAAACTTAGTAAACTGATTAACCGATTTTAATGAACTAATTATTAGTTTAGCTTGTAGTTATGTAAGATCAATTTTAATAATTTGATTAATGTGAATCTCAATGGACTGATTAGCCAGTCCATAATCTCCCTATTAATGACCATAAATAACTTGGAAAAAAAAAATCTAAAAACTGTTATTTTTGTCTACCATTCAAATTTAATTGATTAATTTAAAGCGTGATATTCAAAAATTAAATTTCTTTTTAGAAAAAATCAAAATTTGAATTAGAAATATTTGATTAAACTGAAAGAATTTTAGATTAAAAATATTATTGGCAGCAAAAATTATTATTTAGTTGTAAAATGATACTAAAACTTTGATTTGTTACAATTTGATGCTAAAATTTTTTTAAATATTGCAATTTAGTATCTAAATCAAAATTTTAGTCAAATAAAATAATTTATTACTCTGTTTGCATACACATCAGCATGTTACGTCAATTTTTTTTTCTAAAATTTTGATTTAGATATTAAATTGTAAAATTTATTAAATTTTTAATACCATTTTACAACTAAATCATAAATGTTGTTAGTAATAATATTTTTAACCCAATAATTTCATAGTTACTCATTCAAACTTTTAATCATGCTAGATAAGATAAAAAATAGGTGGTTTCATAAATTGAAAATTTAATTATAAAATTTGTATAATTCAATAATTATATATATATATATATATTTATATTTATAGTAGAGCTAATAATTCCTATGGTATGATATATAAAAGTAACGTATTACTATTTATATCATTTAAATATGTTTAATTGTATTATGAAAAAAATTTGTATCTTGTCAGCTCTAATTCGTAGCACACGTCTGGTGCCATGTTATCCATATGTTTACAGCGCATAGTTGCTCCTTAATTTTCTCTTTTTTTTTTTTTGTTCAGGGCATTGAGACTTATCCATTTCTCTCAAATTTCATTGGTCTGCTGACTCAGCAAATTATATATATATATATATATTATATTTACTTTTTTAACGTTCCCTTGTTATGAAAGGTCAATATTATCGACGATTGTTTTCAACTGACGCGTGGCTTTTATTAGGATGATGGGGACCCCAAATTAGTCTCTTTACTCGGGTGACGTGTTTTCGTTTACTTTTTTGTAGTAAATTATTGCCTATTTGAGAAAAAGTGATTCATAAACCCTTATTTATATTTTTCTCAAATTTATTATCTAAAAATATTACTTACCCGATTCTGTTGCAAAACTAATCCATAGGTAACAGTGATAATAGTTTTTTTTTAATTATTAATTTTTTTAAAAGAAATGAGAGGAAAATCTAAAAACAACTAGATGCACAATCAAACAATTAAAATCTTCAACTACAAGACTCTTATCATATACTTATCCGATTCTAAACTAATTAATTTTTTTTTGTTACACTTAAATTAAGAAAGTATTTAATAGATTTAATTATAAAAAAGAACTGAATAAAACTACATTACCCTTCTATAGATATTCAAAATTGGAAAGAGATATAAAATTTTATAAAACTAATAAGTAGAGATAAAATTAATACACAGATAAAATAGAAAAAAATTAATATTAAATTTCATACATAAAAGTGGCAATTAATTGAAATTTTTTCATTTTTTTCATCGTATGAAATAGGAAAAAAGGAATCCAACTCAGTTGCCAAAATGGATGTTAGATATGGTCTATTATGAATTGTTCGTCACTATAACTAATAATTTTTAAATTAAATTTATATTGACATTCTTATATTAGTTTCCTAATCCATCATATGAACAATTCAACTTAGTGATCATAGTTTGCTATTAGTTGTTGCCATTCCTAAATATGACCTAAGTAATATATTACAAATATTTATATATAATTTTTTAATTAAAAATTGAGATCAAGTATCATAATAAATGTACCCATTCATTTTAATTAAGTTGGTATAAATTTAGCATTTGCATACTCAAATATTAATAAACTATATATAATGATCATTTCACAAATTATAATTAACTTTTAACCTCCAAATTACCAAACACTTTGCAAATAATTATGGATTGTTCATCACTGCAACTTATTGTCATTAGCACTAATAGCAAACCATTACCATTGACTAGTAGCTGACTTCTGATCACAATTACTAAACCTTATAGACATACGCTACATTAAAATTTTTTTTATCAATTAAAACTAAAAAAAAAAAAAAAGTAGTGATTGAACAAGAAACTCTATTTTTTATTAAAAAAATTAAACAAGAGATTGCTAAAAAAAAAGAATATAAATTTTTTATGGGTTGATGATTGTTGTATTTTATTGTGATAGTTCTTCTTTCATAGTATGGTTGTTTAGTCGACATTGCTTTTTCTTGTTTTATGATTCTTATGTACTTAAGTTAACGTTATGTTTTGTTATTCAATTACTAGTTGCATATTAGATATAAGAATGAATTTCACCAACAGTATCTCAATTATATAAATTATAATAATTCAATTTTTCAAAATTTAGTTATAAATAAAAGTTGAGGTAATTTTATATTACAAATAATTTTTAAAATACTGAATTATTACAATTTATACAATTAAAGTTTGTTGGTAAAGTTCCCCCTAGATATCTTTATCATTTTTGTGATGATAATTCTTATGTAATTATGTTAAATAATTAACTTTTATTTTGTGTTTTTCTATGATTGCAGTAAAGGTTCTTCTTGAGGGTTTTGCTTTTTAGTCATTCAGTTTGTATTTGGTTATTGTTATTATTGTATGAGCTTCTTTAAATTCATCATCATATGATAGTGACTTACATTATTTAGTTTAATTTAATTTGCTTTTAACCTATTTACTTAATTTAGGAATTTTTATCCGGAAACAGAGAACATATTAAATTATTACAAATCACTTTCTAGTTTTTCTATACTAATATTAACTAAGGCTCAATTTTGTAAAACTAACAAATAATTTAACGAGTAGCTGATAATCTAATGACAAATTAATAATTTAGTTATAAATTTTAATGACTGCTGATAAAATTTATCCAAATATATAGAATGATATAAAATGACATACTTATATTAATAAAAAAATACTATATAAAATTTATTTAAATATATAATACAAAAGAATTATATATACCATATATATGCATATTGAATAATATAAAAATTATATTAAATATTTCAATCCAATATAATATGAATATCCTTATTATCTAACATTTTGTTTATATATTAGGGGTATAACTTATAATTTTGTGAAAAAATAAGGATATATTGGGAAACAAAAATATAATCTACTAGCTTATAAATTGAATGCTAGTTCTACTAGCTTTTCTTAAAGAAATTATAATCTAGTTCTTTTTTTCAAATAAGTAACTTTGCCAAACACAGTTATTGATTATTTTTTTATAGTTAAATTATATTATAATCTAGTTTAGTAATTCCAAACAATGTCTACAAATGAATTTGACTTTATCAATAATTTTTTAGTTTGGTTATGATTTGGTGATGTAAAATATAATGTTTCAAATTTAAACCCCTAGCTAATTCATTAGAATGATAATAGATATGATTTCAACATAGTAATTAGGATGCGTTGAATGGGTTTAGTTTCAAGTCATTTATGTTATCACTGGTATGTATGCCTTAGTGCATTAACTATTTTTTATATATTAAATAATATACTACAATGGGCACATGTATATTTTATATTTATAATAAATAAATATTCAAGTTATTGATTAAATTATGAATGCAGTAGTTAAATATACTATGAAATATATGGCACTTTGATTATGCACAGATATTTTATTATCAAATTGTTGATAATAATGAGATAAATATTTCTAGTAAAATATAATATTAAAAATGTTCATAACCAGTATAAGATAATGAATTGAGCATTCATTGAACTTTTAGGTTATCACATGGTTTATTTTAAAGAAAAATCTCATTTTCTATGATATAATAATATCTAGATAAACTAGTGGGTTTTTAAAGAGTTAAGATTATCGAATAGTGACACTTGATAATAAATGCACATATAGAGTCATAAAAGATTCATATATTATGACTAAGATAATAAATGCACATATAGTCATAATATATAAATCTTTTATGACTCGAAGTCTTTTAATGTGAGTTGTCAAGACTGTCCTTTTATAAGTAGCTGTGGAGATACTCTTGCTTTGTACTGAGCTATTCACGATTGGTAATTCGTCTCGTAGTCACCATAGTTATTTATGTAGTGAGATATGAGAATACTAATAGTATGACTCGTTACCTTGTAGCATCAGGGCAAGATCCCAATGGTTCTGATAAAATAAATTTCTGTTCAAGAGAAATATGACTTATTCAATGTAAAATTGAATTATTAATTAGATTAATAATTGATAAGTTTTATTTTAATCAGAATGCAAATTATCACTTATTATTATATGGACCAATATAGTTTGATATGTTGTGACCCTAATCAATATTGGGATCATAACGAAAGGACCTAATATTATGATTTAGAGGTCAAATTAATATTTGAGATTTTATCGGTAATTAAAAAGAGAATTCCGGAATGATATTTAATGTATTAAGGTATACGAGAAATTCAGAAATAGTATCCAATATAATATTAAGAACTTAATATTATATTTTCATTCCGATAAAATTATTAACCTTGTAAGTCACACCCAAAATAAATTATTTGTCTAGTCCATATTTATGATATGGGGAGTAAATTAATTGAGAATTAAATTAGAAATGATCACTTATAGTTTTTGAGTTAAAATTAATATTGATTAATTTTAACTATTTTTTTATTTATAAATTTAATTAAAGTGTTAATTAAAATTATAATAATTTAATTAAGTTGTTAATTAAATTAACTATAGTGGTATATTAAAGTAATTACCACATATAATAGAAGAAAATATTAATTCTATGATTAATGGTGGTAGCTGGAAAATAAACTATACAATTGTTGCAACATCATTGCACTATAAATAAAATTATTAAAAAAAAGAAGAAAAAGTCGGGAAAATTAAAACCCACTGCCCAGCTGTCCACCCATTCCTTTTAATCCTTCTACTTGGTAGAAGGATTTAAAGGGAAAGGAGTGTTTTTGAGGTTCCGATGGAACCGAATGGTTCTGTGAGAAAATTTTGTTTTCACTTAATTTTTCCTTCTATATTTTAAAGGAGAAATTTTGTGATCATACATCTGGGACTAGCAAAGGTGTTTTATCAACGTAACTAAACCTTTTGGTTTTTTTATTTGGTTTGCACTTTAGTGAACTCGGTAATAAAATATTTGTCTTAATCTTTTTATTTTTCATTTTGTTCTCAAAAATCATGAGATGATCTTGGCAAAATGGATATTATCCATAAAAATTACAAAATATGTTTTGCTAAAAGTTATGGATAAATGCTCAATGTTAACATGAAAAGTGTATTTTCATATTATGCAATATTTGATTGCATGTTTCAGTAAAATTAAAAAAAATTTTAAAATCTATAATTGTGACCAAGACTTAAAAGTCCTCTCAATACAAATATATGTTCCACTTTCATCAAATGGTATCAAAACCATCATTTGAATTTTTGAGCAAAATGACTCTTTTATACTAGTAGGCTCGGTTTGGTTATGAATGATTTTCTTGTTACTCTTTTAGATTGATCTATATATTATGTTGCATGTGATATTTCATTATATTTTTCCTCTTTTTGTTTTGAGTTTTTCAAATGTGTTATGAGTTTTATTATTTTTATAAATTGGTTTGTAATATTAATAAATCCATAATTTATTTTTACCATTATATTGAAGTTCTTGGTATGCCAAATGAATATAATATAAAAATTTTCCTTTGGAACATGGAGGTCCAAAATTTTGAGGAGGAGCAACAAGAAATATCTGCCAAGATAGAGTTTAATTTGTATTTTCCATTTTTGGGTGGGAAGTTTTCTAGCAATTGTAATAGGATTGTAAATTGCATGATTAATTTCTATTATTGCGTGTGATGTGATTATATGTAGTAAATGATTAAATATGTGAGCTTTAAATATTAATTTTGGATTAAAAATAAATAAATATATATATAATAATTTAAATAAGATTTATATTATATATATATTTATTTATGTGGTTTAATTTAAATGAGATTTAAATTATATATAAATTTTAATGTGGTAGTTTTTTTCAGGTTGTTGAAAAAATTCAACTTTTATGTATAAAATCCATTTTTGGATTTGATGAGTATAAAAGTATACTCACAAAATATATAAGGATATATTGACTCCAAAATTAATTAAATTTAGACATTATATAATATGATTATATAATGAGCTCACATTATTTATGAAACATAAAGTGCATGCTAATGAGGGGTAGTATGCATTTTATTCAATAAAATATCATATGTATATTTATAGATCCATAACCATCTGATTATAGATGTGATCACATTTTATGATCATATGAGATATGACATGAAAAAGACTAATGTGCAAATATTAATAGTAAAATTGAATTATGTGATAATTCAAAAATAAATTTACTGCTTTGTGAATGCTAATAAATTTTTAATCTAGTTAATGTGCAAAGTGAGATCTTAAAAAATTAAGATAAAAGACCAAGTAATCTTCCTAAATATAATGAATCCAATAAAGATGTAAGATGTATACAATGAGGCTCTCCATGAGAGCATTAATATACAATTGTTGTATATTAATGATAAAGTCAAATAATGTATTTGACTTGTAAAATGGATGTGCATCTAGTGTTGCAAGAATGCCATTTTGTTAAGTTGAGTGGTACTAAATTGAGTCCATTTGTTTTACTGATCTTGTGGGTAGGATTCATCTAATATGTTAGCCCAAGAATGTCATTTTGTGAAGCTGGGGGTTAGTGTATTAGGTGTCGGTTAAAAAGGAAATAAATTGGGTTTACAATTGTTGTATTTGACAAAGAGTTGTCATCTCATTAATATGTTAATATTCTATGTATGCCACTATGAGAAGTTGAGGAAAATTAATTAGAGTATTATTAAGACTCAATGTATCCACTAGAAGTTCACCCTAATAGAATTTCTGTTTCCTATGAGGGAAGTGTAGGATGCACCAAATTAGTAGGAGAAACCATTATGATTATGTGTCCAAATCATTTTGGTTAATTGGTTTGACCATTAATATATAATTAAACTGATACATTTTATTTTTTTTGCAGTAATTTTTCTCTAATGATATGGCTACACCATCACTATTTCAATCACTTTTGGACCGTAATAGGCTCACTAGGCCTAACTATGTGGACTGGTTAAGGAACCTTAAGCTAGTGTTTATCCAACAACGCTTGTGGGATGTTGCTAGTAAGCCAAACTTGCAGCACCTACCGCTAATGCAAGTGAGGCTGAAAAACAACATTACACAGATTGGGTTGATAAGAACACCAAGCAAAGTGCTATATACTTGTTTTATGAAAAATAAGCTATAAGAACAAGATGAAAAGATAAAAGCTTGTGATGATATTTTGGAGTTAGTGAAGGAAAGTTATGGCGAGTCTAGTAGGACTACCTGCTTTAACTATTCCAATAAACTATTCCAAATGAAAATAAAGGAAGGCTAAGATGTTGGTAAACATGTTGGTGAGATGATAATGCTTATTTACTACTTGAAGATCTCAATTTCTTCATGGATGCAGAGCTTAAGATAGATCGTATCTTAGCATCACTTCCACGTTCTTATGGAAATTTTATTTCTAATTTCCATTTGAACAAAGTGGAGTGCACTTTGCAAGAGCTGCAGTAAAATTTGGTTTATCACCAAAATATTATGATTAATCCCCAAAGGAAAGAGGCATAAGTATTAGTGGCAACTTCTTCTTCTCACCTCAAGAAAAGAAAGAAGAAGACCACTATGAAAAAGAGTTCCACTCCCTCTTCTTTGCATCCCAAAAAGGGTAAGGGGAAGGTAAAAGGCCAGCTTAAGCCAAAGGTTGACAAATGAACATGCTTCCATTGTCAAAAGGATTGTCATTGGAAGAGAAATTGTCCGGTTTATCTAAACAGTTTAGAGAAGACCAAAGGTAAAGGAATTGTAGGTCCTTCATGTATTTCTCATCCTTTGAATTTAACTGTTGATTTAAATTGTGATCATTCTTTTAACTCATCATATGCTTGGGTCGTAAACTCATGAGCAACTACTCATATTTGTTTCTTTGTGCAGGATCTAAGGCATAAAAAGTTGCTATATAATGGGGAAATAAAACTCACTCTTGGGGATGGACAAAAGTTATTATCGAGTGAGTGGAAGATATTTTCATTTTATTAAACCATCATGTAATCTTGTTATCGGATGTTTTGTATATTCCTAATGCCTATAAGAATATTATTTCTGTATCCTCTTTGACAAACAATAATTATGAATTCTTATTTTGTAAAGATGTGTGTTACATTTATTTTAATGATAATCTTATTGGCAATGGAACTAAACATCATGGCTGTGATAAGCCTAATAAGATAAATAATAAAGATTTATTATTGGGCAACATAAATGACAATTCTAATCAAACTACGTATGATGATTCAAGTATAACATCAGTATGACACTTAAGACTTAGTCATATTTCTAATGCAAGAATCCACAAATTGGTAGACATGGAAATTCTAAAAGGTTTAGTTTATCATTCTAATGATTCTATCTGTGAATCATGCTTGCAAGGGAAAATGACTAAAGGTTCATTTGCTGGTCAAATGATACGTGCTAAGAACCTTATTGAATTAATTCATACTGATGTTTGTGGACCATTTAAGGAAATGGCTTGAGAAGGTTATCGATTCTTCGTTACCTTTATAGATGATAAGTCTATATATGGGTATTTGTATTTATTGAAATATAAATCTGAAGTCTTTGAAAAGTTCAAAGAGCATAAGGCCGAAGTTGAAAATAAATTACGAAATAATTTTATAGCACTTCGATCGAATCGAGGTGGTGAATATTCAAGTACTGAATTTAGTGATTACCTCAAAGAAAATGGAATTGTCTTATAATTTACTCCACCAAGTACACCTCAACTAAATGGTGTGAGTGAAAGGAGAAATTGTACTTTGTTGGATATGGTATGTAGTATGATGAGTAATATTGACTTATCTATCTCCTTCTGGGGATATGCTTTGGAAACAGCTTTATACATTCTTAACAGAATTCCTTCTAAATTTGTGAATACTACTCCATATGAGATATTGACTGGTAAGACTCCTGTATTATCTTATTTTAAGATATGGGGTTGTTCTGCCTATATTAAAAGGAAAAACGCAGATAAGTTAAAGGAACAATCCACCAAAAGAAATTTATTGGATATGCTGCTGCTAGAAATAATTTGGAATATTATTTCTATCTACTTGACGAACAAATTGTTATTGTGAGTAGAGATCCATTTTTCTTTAGAAAGAGTTTCTTAAAGAAGGAGGCAAAGGTAGACATGACAAAGGATATCTGAAGAGTCATCTGAAAAACAAATCCAAGTGGCTGAACCAATAGAGATTGATAAGCCAATTGAGCCTTACATGACAAAGGATATCACTCCAGCTCTTAGGAGGTCTGAAAGAGCTTCACATCCTCCAAGATGGTATGGATTTACTATTGAACATGATCAAGAATTGTTCATATTTGGTAGTAATGATCAATCAGAAGATCCTGTCACTTATAAGGAGGCAATGTCAGACATTGATACTCTTAAATGCTAAGAAACAATGCAAGCTAAGATAGATTTCATGTACCAGAATCAAGTTTGGAAACTTATAGACCCACTTGAAGGAATAGTTCCAATAGGTTGTAAATGAGTTTATAAGTGTAAACTAGATTCTGAAGGGAATGTTGATACTTATAAAGCTCGGCTTGTAGCGAAAGGGTATCACCAATGGGAAGGGATTGACTAGGAAGAGACATTCTCTCCCGTAGCCATGCTTAAAAGTATTTGAATAGTCTTAGCTATTGCACCATACTATGATTATGAGATATGATAGACGGATGTCAAAACTGCTTTTCTCAATAGATTTCTTGAAGAAGAAATTTATGTGGAACAACCTAAAGGATTTGATTCTAAAGATAGTTCAAAGTGTGCAAGCTTAAGAGATCAATTTATTGTCTTAAGCAAGCGTTAAGGAGCTGCAACAAGCATTTTGATGAGGCCATAAAGAGTTATGACTTTATTCAAAATCCAAATGAGGCTTGTGTGTACAAGAAAGTTAATGGAAGCAAGATTGCTTTCTTAGTCTTGTATGTTGATGATATTCTAATAATAGGAAATGATATTGGTTTTCTAACCAACATAAAGGTCTGGTTATCATCCACCTTCTCCATGAAAGACTTAGGAGAAGCAGCCTACATTCTTAGTATTAAACTATATAGAAATAGAGTTAAGAGAATGTTAGGGCTGTCCCAAACCCTTTATTTGGAAAAGATCCTAAAACAATTTGGGATGGAAAATTCCAAAAGATGATTAATACCTGTGAGGCATGAAGTGCATCTTTCTAAGGAGATAAGTTCAAAAACTCCTTAAAAAAGAGCATGAATGGCTGGCATACCATATGCTTCAGCCATAGGTAGTCTAATATATGTTATGTTATGTACTAGACCAGACATAGCTTTTGCTATTTGTTTAACTAGCAGGTATCAGTCTGATCCAGGTGAAGGCCACTAGACAGCAGTCAAGGCAATCTTTAAGTACTTGAGAAGGACTAAAGATTTATTCTTGGTTTATGGAGGAGATGATCTGAGCATGGTTGGATACATAGATTCTAATTTTTAATCAGATAAGGATGAATTGAAGTCTACATCAGGGCATGTGTTCACCCTGAATGGTGCAGTAGTAGTATAGAAAAATTCCAAGCAAAAGACAATTGTTGATTATATTATAGAGGCCGAATACATAGCAACCTCAGATGCCGCCAAAGAAGTCTTATGGTTGAAGAACTTTCTAATGGATTTAGATGTGGTTCCATTTATTTAGAGTCTTATTGCTTTTATTGTGACAATAATGGAGTTATAGCACAGTCTAAGGAACCAAGGTCTCACAAGAACTTCAAACATGTGCTTCGGTATTATCATTTACTTAGAGAGATAGTTGGGCGAGGTGATATCTTGGTGCAGTAAGTTCCATCAGCTGACAATGCAGTTGATCCATTCATGAAGCCTATGACACAGGCATAGTTAGACCACCATCTTCAGAAGATAGGTTTTAGATACTGTAGTGAATGACACTGGTGAAGTGGGAGTTTGTTATCAGTGGTGTGTATGCCCTAATCCATTCACTGTTTTTATATATTAAATAATATACTACAATGGGCATATATACATTTCACATTCATAATAAATAAATATTCAAATTGTTGATTAAATTATGAATGTAGAAGTTAGATATACTATGAAATATACAACCCTTTGATTATTCACAAAGAATTTATTATCAAGTTGTTGATAATAATGAGATAAATATCTCTGGTAAAAGATAATCTTAAAAATGTTCATAACCGGTATAGGACAATGAATTGGGCATTTATTGAACCTCTAGGTTATCACATAGTTTATTTTGAGGAGAAATCTCATTCTCCATGATATAATGATATCTAGATAAACTAGTAGGTTTTTAAAGAGTTAAGAGTACCGAACAGTGACACTTGATAATAACTGCACAGATAGTGCTAGATGTCAACAATTATTATCTTAGTCATAATATATGAGTCTTTTATGACTCGAAGTCCTTTGACTTGAGGTATCAAGACTGTCCTTTTATGAGTAACTGTGAAGGTAGTCTTGCCTTGTACTGGGCTATTCATGCTTAGCAATCCAGCTCGCAGTCACCACAGTTAGTTATGTAGGAAGATATAAAATTACCAATAGTAGGACTCATTACCCTGTAGCACCAGGGCAAGATCTTAATGGAGTTAATATTTTGGTTCTGATAAAATAAATTTCTGGCAAAGATAAATATAACTTATTCAATGTAAGATTGAATTATTAATTAGATTAATAATAATAAATCGAATTTTAATCAGAACGCAAATTATCACTCATTATTATATTAACTAATAGGGTTTGACATGTTGTGACCCTAATCAATATCGAGATCATAAAGAGATGACTTAATATTATGATTTAAAGGTCAAATTAATATTTGAGATTTTATCGATAATTGAAAAGAGAATTCCAGAAGGATATTTAAGGTATTCGGGTATACGAGAAATTCAGAAATAGTATCTGATATAATATTAAAGAGTTAATATTATATTTTCATTTCGATAAAATTATTGACCTTGTAAGTCACACCCAAAATAAATTATTTGTCTAGTCCATATTTATGATGTGAGAAGTAATTTAATTGAGAATTAAATTAGAAATGATCACTTATACTTTTTGAGTTAAAATTAATATTGATTAATTTTAACTATTTTTCTTATTTATAATTTTAATTAAAGTGTTAATTAAAATTATAATAATTTAATTAAGTTAATTAAATTAATCATAGTGGTATATTAAAGTAATTACCACATATAATAAAAGAAAAGATTGATTCTATGATTAATGGTGTTAGCTGAAAAATGAGCTATGCAATTATTGTACCATCATTGCATTGTAAATAAAATTATTTTAAAAAAATCAAAAGTAAAAAAAAAAGGAAAAAGTCAGGAAAATTAAAACCCACTACCTAACTATCCACCCATTCCTTTAATTCTTGTACTTGGCAGAAGGATTTCAAGGGAAAGGGGTGTTTTTGAGGTTCCAATGGAACCGAATGGTTATGTGAAAAAAATTTATTTTCTCTCAATTTTTCCTTCTATATTTTAAATGAAAAATTTTGTGATCATACATCTGGGATATTATCATGGGATGATCTTGGCAAAATGGATATTATCCATAAATGTTACAAAATATGTTTTGCTAAAAGTTATGGATAAATGCTCAAGGTTAGTATGAAAAGTATATTTTCATGTCATACAATATTGGATTGCATATTTCAGTAAAATTAAAAAAAATTTTGAAATTTATAATTTTGACCGAGATCTAGACCTCCACTCAATCCAAATATATGTTCTGCTTCCATCAATTTTGGCTTGGGTTAATCTAGCTTTGAGTCACTTTTAGATTAACTCGGATTGAGTCATTTTTTATTTCGGGCGAGTTCGTTTGAATCACAAGTCACAATACCTTAACATTAACTATTGTACTACTAACATCGATTGATAACTCCTAATCTTCAACTTTCGAATCCTGAGGATAAAAGAGTTAAAATAGATGTCGAAGGATGTCCGGTGTTCCCACTCTGATGATAAAGTCAGTGACTTGGGTAGGAAGGTAGATAATAAAGGAGAAAATATAGCTGAAGATATAAGGGTTAAGTTGATGTTTATACATGCATAGCAACCCCCTTTCTATAGGATTATAGTAATATTGATTAACAGCCTAGAGCCCCCCATGTCAGTAGTTCTTTGTCCCATGCTATCATTTTGTCTCGTCAAAGTGGATCCTAGTTGTTCTTTATTGTTCATGCTTTCTTGTATGCCCTCTTTAACTTTTTAAGCATTTAATGTGCTGAACCTAACCTTTGGCACGTTATTAAATGTTATGTATGGTATGAGGAATGTCTAGGACTTTCGATCTTATGATCTCCCATTAGACAATCCCAATGTAACTGGTTTGCATATGATTGCCATGGATACCTGGTTATGACAAACTCTTCAAGTGATCTGTTATGCAATTACTGCATTGCAATCTTACCATAATGAGATTGATGACATGTCATACCTCTTATATGGAGCTGGTATCATAGTTCCCCCTCCCCCAATAAGGTTAATCATTAATGTTTGACTAGTAACATCATTTAGTTAACAAAATGTTTCATTAGTGTTTTAAATTGTGAATTTTAACTCTTCACGAATCGTTCCCAACCATCAAAAGGTGATGAATATCCATTAATTTCTACCTTTACATTTCCTTTTAAATATTCTACCAATTGGCTTTCCACTACTTTTTGCCTTTTCTCATTTGCTTGCTTTGTACTTCAGAGATTTTTCTTTTGTTGTGTTTGAGTTTTTGCTGCTACATAAATTTTGTCATTGATATGAGTCTTTCAAGTAAGTAAATTTTTTCTCCTTCTCTTTTGTTCATTCTTTCTCCTTTCTCATTTTGTTGTCTACCTTATTTTTATTTTCATCGTATTGTTGCTATTATGTGTTTGGAATGGTAAAATCAGAGAGCATTAGGGAGGTTAGGGATCTTGAGGTGTTAGACGAAGAAGTAAAGGAGAAGCCTCTGATTAGCAAGAGATAGGATGCAGTGGAAATGAACCCTAATATTAATAATTAGCCACCGTTAGACACATCTAAGGACGTTTTAGGAGAATCATCTTGTTTAGCCCTTGTTTCCTAATTTGTCATCTCATATGTGAGGAAAATATGGAAAACTTCCTTTGAACTATATAAAATTGATATTTCCTAACTATTTGATTTGCTCATTGAGTTCAAGATTCTTAGTATGTATTCTTTGGCTGTTGTCGAAGATTTGGGTATGAATGTCGTGGATTTGGAGGGCAAGATGGGTGTGTATGAAGAGAGTGTGAAGTCGGGACTCTGATTTCCTTTGCATCATTTTGTTAGAGATTTTTTGAATTTCTATAGTATGCCGTTGAATCAATTTACCTTTAGTAGTTGGTTATTAATAACCACTATTATACATGTCTATAAGAGTTTGTCCATTTTGCTTTCGCTCAACCTTTTTCAATATCTTGTGTTCTTGAGCCATAAATTAGAACACTACTACTTTACAGCTCGACTTAGTTTGGGTTTGTTATGTGATCTCCTACAATTGTGCCGCGATTGGAAAAAGAGGTTCGTATTTGTGGGTAACTTAGAGGGATGGAGTGAGATGCCTTTGATATTGAATGACAAGGTCCTGAGGGGAGTGGGAGGTTAAGTTAATTTCGGAAAAGATGGAGCAATTTGAGAAGATAGTGTCAAATACTCCATCTAGGGGGAATCAATGTCTTGATTTAGGGAACACCCTCTTAAATCAACTGATCACAACTTTGGAAGCTGTGACTGGAGGTTATGCCTTGATTTCCTTTATTTTCTCAGACTTACTCTTCTGCAACAAAATTTTTTACCTATGTTTTTTTTTTGTTTTTTTGTTTTTGCAGAAGAAGAATTCGCTAAAAGGCTATAAGCCTTTAAACTGGAGAAAATAGGCAAGGGTAAGGTCCCTACCATTAGTGCTCCTATAGTCCTTACGAAAATGCAAAAATCAAGTACTAAGGTTGTATCATAATCAGCTAAAGAGGTGCCTCCTTCTGGGATAATTATTTTGGATAATGCTTCTACGGTTATACGACCTAAGTTCTAAGTGCTTCAGGCTCTTTGCCCTTTGTTATTGGTGCTGCGGAGGGGCAAGTACTATGCGCCAAAGACCTTCCTTCCCTTAGCGAAGACCCTGTATTCTAGGAAAAAGAGGTCTCTACCTGAGGTCATTAAACCCCTTGCAAAGAAAATCTATGGAGCTCTTACCCGATGGGGAGACTCATTTCATATGGATAAGGTCTTTAGGGATTTCCAGCAAGCTTTATTCGTTCGCCACAAAGGTAAAGATAGTGTTGATAAGGCAGCTGCTTGTTATGATCTACTGAAGGCCTGCCAGATGCCTACTGATTTGGAATCAATAAGGAATTTAACTAACCTTAATGAGCTGAAGAGGCTAACCTGATGCTGCTATTGAAGGTAAAGAGTTGTTTTTTGTTTTTATTTTCATACACTCTTTCTCTCCTTTTTTTTTTTTTACCTTTTTCCTCTTGACTTTGCTGTTATTAAATTATATAACAGTTTGCCTAGCTAGGATTTTCCACCTATAAGCTCTTAGTGCCATAGTATATGGGTCGCCTTAAGGAGAAAGAGGCTCACAGCTCACTCTTGGCCAAGTCATCTACTAAGAAGGTGGTGATCAAGGAGACTCTTCGTGAAAAGGATGTTCAGTGACAGTCTCTTCTAGCTGCTAAGGAACAGTAAGCTAACACCCTACTGGCTAAAAAAGACTCTCCTTGTTAGCTTTAGGGATTGAGCTATTATGGCTAAAAGCAAGGTCACTTCTATTGAGCCATATCTAAAGAAGGTGGAGGCTAAGAAAGTGGAGCTGTAGAATTCTTTCGATTCATATCACTCTGAGGCCGAGGTAGAGATCTCCCACTAGTAAGGGGGTGAGATTGGTCATTTGCAGAAGGGGACTTCCTATCTTTAATAGATGTTTGCTATGCAAGAGGAGGCCCGACAGAAAGTTAGAATGCTTGTGAAGGAAAAATTTCATGCGAATGACTTTAGTTTTCTTGAAGAAAGCACTTCTCCCTTAGAAGGCAATGTAAGCGATACTACTAGTCAACCTATGGAAGAGCCTACCACACTTTTTCCTCTTGATGAGCCATCTGAGGCTGTGACTGCTGTTGATGAGGCAACTATAGAGGGTTCTAAAGATGATTTTAAGGGCATGTTGCCCAAAGACTAATTTTATAACTATTTTTGTTTGTTGAACTTGTGGTAGTCTTCCTTTTTCTTATTCTCTTTTTATTTTTAGTATTGTTGTAGTTTTTGCTCTTTACCTCGTATCGTAATGCAATAGTAATAATTTTTTTGTATTTTGATATGCCTTTGGCTTACTTTTTGTTTTTCTTGAGATACATAGTGTTTTCTATTACTAAGAACCTTCTCGAAATATCTTTTGAGATTTTCATAATCATGTTCCCTAAGGGGTTCATCTAGTTATCTTTTTTAGAGGAGAACGACTTTAGTCGTCTTAAGGACTTTAATTGAATTTTTAAAGAGATACATTGAATGTCTTTGGAGGCATTTTTAACTGAATCTCCTTTA
This sequence comes from Balakata baccata, assembly GCA_949630135.1. Classification (NCBI taxonomy): domain Eukaryota; kingdom Viridiplantae; phylum Streptophyta; class Magnoliopsida; order Malpighiales; family Euphorbiaceae; genus Balakata; species Balakata baccata. The sequence goes on from CATIWF010035029.1 coordinate 22,954, forward strand.
AGATAGATATTTTTGTCTCTCTCTATATTTTTTTTTCTCAGTAATCATGTTGAATTTTCCTAGGGATAGTTCGACCTCCCTAGGGATATCTCTAACTGATTCTCTGTAGATATCTTTTAAACTAGATCTCCTTAGAGATGTATTTTACTTGGTTTTTCTTAAAGATACTGAGTTTAATTTTTTTAGAAAGATATTTATTCAGATCTCTCCAAAAATATTCAAATTTACTTAAAGGCATGATCCCTTAAATCTTCCTAGAATTATTTAACTCGATCTCCTTAGAGATATTTGAACATTACTTCCTTAGAAATACTCAGTTTTGATCTCCCTAGAGATATTAAACATTACCTCCTTAAAGACTTTAAATATGATATCCTTAGAGATATCTTAAGTGTGATCTCCTTGGAGATATTAAACATGATCTCCTTAGAGATGTCTTAAGTGCGATCTCCTTAGAGATATTCGATTCACTCACCTTAGAGATTTCGAGCGCTATCTCCTTAAAGACTTTTGTTCTTTAATAAGGCTTCTCACCTTTTCCTTTAAACACATTTTCAAAGATTTGATTGCAAAGTAAAGTAATAAGGAATGATTTTTCTAAATAGAGGCTTCATGCGTGGACAAATATGCTTACATTTATCTTGCAAAAAGATACTGAAAATTTTAAGATCTTATTGGTAAAACTTTTTAAGGTATTTTCCATATACATGGCATGATTTTTTCATTTGCGTCTTTTAGTTTGTAAGTGATTGGACTGATAATTTGCTCTCTTATAAAGGGTCCTATCCAATTTTTGTCTAACTTCTTTGCACCCACATTTCCTCTCTTGAGGTCTCCTCTCATGAGGACTAAGTCACAGGGAATAAAATTTCTTGGGCATACCTTTCTGTTGAACATCTTTTCTACTTCCTCTTGTAGGGTCCAGTTTTGATAGATGTCTGTTCTCTAGCTTTAGTTATGAAGTCTAGGTTCATTCTCATTTTTTTATTATTATTTTCTTATTTATCAAACTACATTGCTCTAATGCTTGGGAAATTTCTACTAGCTTCATTGGTTATGCCCAAAATGCTAATCTGAATAGTGTTTCCTTTATTGTTGTTCAAGGGGTGGTCCTATAAGACCAAAAGACATGTAGGAGTTGTGCCACCCATTCCCCTTTGGCCTCTTTCAACCTTTTCTTCAATTCTTGTACGATTATTCTATTTGTTACTTCTGTCTTCCCATTTGTTTAGAGATGTGCCACTAATGTGAATCATAAATCAATATGCAAGTTTTTGCAGAGTCTCTTAAACACTTTGCTATCAAATTGTTTTACTGTTGTTAGTGATCACCTCCTTGGGTATGCCAAATATGCAAATGACTTCATTAAAAAAAGAAGTTGATTATTCTAGCTAAGTGATGGTGGCAACTGCTTGCACTTTAACCCATTTAGTGAAGTGGCCCATTGATGTGGTTGCCATTTATAGTGTTAATTGTGTGTAGTTATTATGAATTGGGTGTTAGTTTTCCTTCAATTTGGTTTCTTTGGATAATGTTTTGTGTTTTCAGGAATCAGTATGGGATGAGAGTTTTTTAGGCTCTTTGGTGTCAAATTGAGGTCCATGAAGGCTGGAGACGAAACAAGAAAGTTATGGAATTGGATTGGAGCTAATCATTAGGAGCACAGTCGTGCAAGGTTGCACGAGCATGTTATTTCAGGAGTAGCTTAATTTGCATGACTCGTACAGATTAATGATCCTGAATGGAGCCATCATCACTACGATCGTGCACTATCCCATAACCCGTACAGTCTTCTTGGTCCACCTACTGTGCATGACCCGTGCACAACTGTAGACACTTGAATTTACTTCCAATTGACGATCTAATTTTGAATTGTGTGGGCCCATGTTTTGTAACTTAATTTCTGTTGGTTGGAACCCCTTTTTGACATGTAATTAGTGAGTAATTTTGGGATCTTTAAGAGAGTTTGGGTGTGAATAGAATTATAATCATTAAACTTAGGTATTTAAGACTCTCATTCTTTTGCTTTTGGGGAGACCCAATTTTGGCATTCTTTTATTCATTCATTACAAACTTTGATGGTGGAAGAGACCTTGTAAATTACCTTGGTTATTGGTAGCAATCCGAGTTTCGTGATTTAGGGATTTCCACATAGTGAGACTGAAAGTTTAGAGCTATTGATGGCAGCAACCAATTGTTTGCTTCAGTTTCGAGTCTTCAAGTCCAGGGGGTTTTAATTACAGTTTTCTTTATTCTTTTGCTGTTATAACAATGTTAGTTTAAGCATATAATTCAACTTGATCGTAATGACAGTTATGCTTAGCTAAATTTCCTTTTTAGGTATTTAGTAGCTACTTTGGTTGTAAGAACTTTCTCTTTGTTTTAATAGTGTTTAATTCTTTCCATATTCAATTGAGCTTAATTACTTTTGATCTGAATGTTTGATTGGCCAACTTACATTTAATTTGGAAGGAATATGTTTGGGTTGCATTATTGGACAAACTATCCATAATTCTGCCTAAGAATTGATTTAGATGTTAATTAATCTTTAATGCACTTAATTGAATTAGGGAAAGGGATACACCTAAGGAAGTTTGCTAAATACCTAGCCTAGTCTCATTGGTTGAACTTAGCATTTTTATTGCTTTCATTTACATATTCACTTAGTTTTTAATTAGGTTAATTAATAAATCTCAAAAAAAACGTGATTAGAGTGTTTAGATTCATCACATTATTTCTCTTGGCAATTCGTAGTAATTAGGAGTTTAAGTTAATCGTTCCTTATGAGAACGACCTCGAAAGTGAACTTGCCGGTATTCCAATTGGTTCTTACACTTATGAATACTAAATTTGAGACATCAAGTTTTTGGCACCATTTGTTAGAGATGTGCCCAAAAGGCAATCGCCTTAGGCACTTAGTGTACACATTCATAAAAGCATTCTTTCATTATATTAGTATTCATTTGCATATGAATTGATATAGATCTTAAACTGATTAATGAAAGTCCATGATATGAAACATAATATGAAGGAAATCATGATGGGACCATGATAATGAGATTCCTATCATGTGTAATTATGTTAGTATCTAAATTATCCCTAGTTAGAGGATCAACAATATGGGACATTGTTAATTTGGATAGACTAGCACATGTTATACTCCTTGATTGGATCAAACAGTAGATCTCATCAGCTATGAGCATGAGATGTTCAAAGTTAACATGTGGATGCTTGCTAAGAGTAGTCAAGTACATTGGATGACCTACTATGAGACAATCATATGGATTATCTATTTAAATGTCAATGATAGTCTCATCATAACAATCGTACATGTATCCTTAGACTTGAGGTACTCAAGGATATCTTGGATAATGATTCTGTGCTTTGACTCCATTCCTTATTACCTCATAGAGGTCGTTCATAGGGTGGTGATTAGGTACTACTTAAGGTATTCGAAGGTAATTGGGTAGCCAATAGAGGATTCACCACTCCTGATAGAGGAAAAGTATACCTACGGCCTCTTGTTGGGATCATTACTCGGGAATCTCTGGCCAGAGTGGAACTGTCATGAAGATGGTCTTCAGTGACATGTCTAATAGAGTAATGAGTCCCAAGGATAAGATCTAACATCACTTGGACTAGATGTGACGTAGTTAGTGTAGCGGGAGCTGACACATAGTCCATGCTCTGAACCGAATAGAGTATAGGATGGTGAAAGGATGAATTGCACATATTCTTATCTATGGAAAGATTTGTAGTCAAACCACTGACTTTCTAGTCAATTGGGGATTATGATGTGTTGTTAGATTCCGCTTATGATTTAATTAAATTATTTGATAATTTAAATAGCCAACATAACCGGGAACTTAATGGGTCACATGCTTTGGAGATGTAAAGAATGATTAAAATGGCTTTGGATGAGATCCAAAATATGAGAAAATTATTTTGAGTCGGTTCGCGATAAGATCATGGAGAAAAATCGCTCCGGGGTTGACGGGCCCGTACGGGCCTAGCAGGCCTGCCAGGCAAGGCAACAGGCGGGCGCTAGCGCACAGCAGCATACCAATCACCCCTAAAATTGGCCAAAATGGCCATGGCACTATTCATGCCTCTTCAAATTCTTCTCCTCTCAATTTTGATCTACTTTTCTGATTTTCTTTTGGATCTAAAGGACCCTAAAAAACAGAAAATAAATAAGAAAATTTTTTTTGGAGATAACAAGAAAATTAAAGAGTTTAATTTTCTTCTCATATGAACATACACCATTGCTAACAATTTGAGGTATGTTCAAGCCATCTCCATAGTGGTTTCATCCTCTCATCTTCGCATGGATATTATTAGCGACAATCCAATATTAGATTGTTGTGGTTTGCTACAACCCAACAAGGTGAGAAGTTGAAGAAAAATCAAGAAATTATAAAAGGTATAAATTTTGAATTTTCATTGGTTAAATTAGTTTTAATTGGCACATGTATAATTCTTTGATTCGGGTTTTGAAAATTTTATTTTCCGCTACGTAATATGTATGTGATACATGCTCAAAATCCAACATTGGTATCAAAGCCATCTTGTGCCTATTAAAATTAATTTTAATTTAAGGTGCAATTGGATTGCATGGTTTTGATAATTTTGGATCTTTTAACTTGGCTATGCATTTTAGTATTCCTGAGGACTACATTGTCATGGGAGCTGGGAATCCAAGAGCTTGCTAGACCGATCTATCTATAAAGAATGTTTGGAGTCTAGTCTTCATTTCTCTCTTCCCTATTTTGTAGAGGATCTTCTGGATTTCTATTATATTACTATGAGTCAATTGGCACCCAATAGTTGGTTGTTGATTCTTAGTTTCATGGAAGCTTGCAAAGCCCTCCCTAAATGTTTTTGGAGGCTATTTTCCATTAGTCATAAGGAAGAACATTACTATTTTTTGCCCGATCTGGGAAAGCTTTGTTAATACAACCCCCAAGTCTCACGGAGTATGGAAAGACTGCTTCTTTTTTATATGGAAGCTTGGTGGTTAGGGTGGTCTACTCACTACATGGATTGCAAAGCCAAAGAAGGGGAAAAGAGACCCACTTATGTCCAAAGATGAGAAAAAGCATTAAGGTATCCTTCGATGTAATGCTCCTGCTAAAGGATACTCATCTTCAGAGCTGGTTTCTAAGATGGTTGCCTATTTCAACGTAGACCTCGCTAAGAAGAGTATGAATGATCATAAAGATCATTGGTCATGATCGATCATTCTATGCAATTTATGCTAGTTTGTTTAGGCTTTGAAAGATTGACTTTTTATTTTGATTTTGTATGAGAAGAGGCCAAGTAGTGTTTTGATTCTTCCAAACGTGAGGAGAAAGGAGGCTCTAAAATTGCTACTATTCCATCAATCTCTCCATCATCGCTTTCACCTGTTACTCCTACTACCTCCACCACTCTAGCTACTTTGGCTCCTCTTGCTAAGGCGAAGGCTGCCATTCTAGCACCTTCAATCCCTCTTAAACCAAAGATAAAGACCAAGGCTAGAGGTTAATTACAGCTCTAAACCATCCAGCAAGCATGTTTCCATTGGGGAAGGGTCTTCTTCATATGGTCGTAAGCATACTATTAGTGATTTTTCAGTAGGTGAATCCAGGGCTAGTGCTGTTAGGCGACCAAATCTAGTCTAAAGGTTACCCATGTTCCTTTTAAGGGCATAGAGTATTTTCAGTGGAAAATATAGCTTCGTTAGGAGGGGACTAGGGGTCGTGCCGTCTTTAAGAGAGCTTTTGTTTGTTATGACCATGTTAAGGTTTGCAGCTTCCTTTTGTGATGCTTGGGGACGATGAAGGAGTGATCAGGAGCTGAAGACGACTTGGTTGACTCGGTCATTTGAGGTACTTTAGTTTCCTTTATTGTTCAGTTTTTCTTAATGTCATTCTAATCTCCAGGGTCATGGTTATATTTACCTTTCTAGTATCATTCTAATCTCCTGGGTCATGGTTATATTTACCTTTCATAGGTCATACAAGCTAATTTTGTGGCTTGTGATAGGCTAAATGCTCAATAACAACCTAGTCTCTGTTCAAAAACTGTAAGATGAGAAGACCGAGCTTTCCAAAGCCTTACAAGTAAAAGAAGAAAGCTTGGTCTCTCGAGAAAGAGAACTCTTTAATCGTGTCAACCGTTTGTAAAAGAAGGCTAGATTTGTCGAGGCCTCCATGAAGGAGTTTGAGAACCAAGTTGGGACCCTTGTTAGGGAGAAAAGACAATTAGAGGAGAAGTTACACCAAGTGTAGTCGACTCTTGATTTGCAAACCTAAACTTTCCAAAGTGAGAGGAAGGTTCTCTAAAAGCACGCTGATGAGTATGAAAGGCAAGCAGAGGGTATTATGGAACATACCTAGGATCAGGTGGAAGAAGAGAAAAGCCAAATGCTTGCTCATATCAAGAGCAAGTTTCCTAATCTAGATTTTTCTTTTCTGGATATTGAAAAAGAGGTAGAGAAGTTAGTGGTTGATCCTATTTCTTCTCCTATTGACCCAAACCTCATAGCTGTTACTTCTCCTATAGCGGTTTCTGAGCCTGTTTCTGCTCCCATTGGGAATGATTCTACTCCTATTGGGGTGAGCCTATCTTTGTGCCTCTTGAAGGTGGTCATCATGCGACCCCTGTTGTTGTTAAAAGTTTTCACCTTTTTCTACTTTCGTTGAGGGGTTGTTTGCCCCTAAGATTGCTATTCCTAAAGAGACACCTGTTGCGGGTATGGAAGAAAGGCCTGTGAAGGATGGCCCATCTAAAAAATTTAAGCTGATATTGTCTTTTTTTTTTTTTAAGGTTGGCTCGTAATAGTAAAGAGCACCTTTCCTTTTTTTTTTTTAGCTTTACTTTTTAATGTTGTGGTTAGTGCAACTTTCTTTTATTAATCAACTTGTTGCTTGTCTTTAAGTTGATTTATGATTGCTTGCCTTTTGATATCTGTGTCTTAGTTTATATAGCTCTTTTGGTGTTAATCCCTTTTGGCGATTTTACCTTAAAATGAGCCATCTAAGTGGTTATCCCTTTAAGGACTTTTTGTAACTGGTGTTATTGAGGCTGTCTTCTTTTAAATATTGTTGGGACCTTAGGTCATTTTAATCATGGGTCCTTTTAGGAATTTATTAAGCCTTATGGTCTTTCTAGTCCTTGTGGGACTTTATTAAGCCTGTGGGCTTTCTAGTCCCTGTGAGACCTTGCTTGAGCCTTATAGGCTTTCTAGTCTATATGGGACTTCGCTTGAGCCTTATAGACTTTCTAGTCCCTATGGAACTTTGCACAAGGCTTTTTAGTCTTTAGTCTAACTTAGGGTTGTCTTTATATAGACCACTTTGGGCATTTAATCTAAGACAGGCTAGAAGATGATTGAAAGAGTAGTTTTGCATTGATAACTTGAATAAAATCACAAAGTTGAATTGACTCTTACAATCATTGGTATTATCTCTTAAGGTATTGAGCATTCCACGTTCGTGGAAGTATTTTTCCTTTGTGTTTTGAGATTTTATAGGTTGCCATTCACGATGTAAGGTCTATACCAATTTTCATCTAGCTTTCTCATTCTTGCTCCACCTTTTCTAATGTTAGCTCAGATGAGAACCAAATCTCCACTTTTGAAATCTTTGTGCCAGACCTTCTTATTGAATATCCTTGTGACCTTTTGTTTATAGGCCTCAACTCTCATGTTTACTTTTTCCGTGATTTCTTCAATGAGATCAACATTTATGGCTATCTCCTGCTTATTTCTTTCTTCATCATAGTTCAAGACCCCGTGACTTGAAAGTACTATTTCCATAGGTGTGACTGCCTCAGAACCAAAGGCTAACCTCAATGGGGTTTCTCCTGTTGCTATCCTAGGAGTGGTTCGATATGACCACAACATATTAGGCCTACTCAACCTGTGCTCACTTGGCTTCTCACAGTTTCTTCTTTAGGCCTTGGACAATTGTCCTATTTGTAACTTTGGTCATACCATAGGTTTAAGGATGTGCCACTGAGGTGAAGCTTAAATTGATGCCCAAGCATTGATAGAGTCCTCTGAACTGTTGGCTATCAAACAACTTCCTATTATCAGAGATGACTTTTCCTGGGATTCTAAATCTGTATATTATCTCATCAAAAAAGAAATATGTTATCTTAGCTTGTGTGATTATTGCCATCGCTTGAGCTTCCACCTATTTAGTGAAATGATTCAAGGCTACTATATATCAGGAGATTTTTTTTTTGTCCTTTGGCTGGGGAAAAAGGTCCTACTACGTCAATTCCCCACTAGGCGAAATGCAAGTTATCGTAATTAGTCTATGTTAGTGTAGCAGCATATTATGTAGCGAGCATGCTTTTGGTAACTTTCACATCTCTTCACCAGGTCTTTTGAATTTGCTTCTATAATTAGCCAATAAAATCTTTGTAGTAGGACTTTTCTGACTGTGGTCTTAGTAGATTCATGTGCTCCTCCTATTCCTTCATGAATTTCCCGTATAATGTATTCTCCATTATTTTTATCTACAGATCTCAGCTATGGTCTTGAGAATGATCTCTTATATAAAATCCCTTCTTGATAAGAGAAATCTACAACTTTTTACAACAACTTTTTGGCTTCTTTTCTATCTTATGGGACCTTTCCTTCCTCTAATCATTCAATATATGGCTTCATCTAAATCTAGTTTCTTAGAATGAGCACAACCTGTGCAACATGACTATGGTGTTGCAATGGAGTCTACAATTACTTTACGAGTGTAAGGTCCTCCTTCCATTGGCAATTTTGACAAAGTATCGACTTCCACATCGTCTGCTCTTAGGACTTGCTCTGTATACCATGCTATACCTTGTTCTTCCATTTGAGCAATTAAGAGCTTGATTTTAGCTAAATACTTAGCCATCTGCTCATCTTTGGCTTCACATTCGCCTTTGATTTGTCTCACAACTAATTGCGAGTCACTTTTAATGACTAGAGTTGCTAATGTAACTACTCTTACCATATGTACTCCTACTATCATAGCTTTGTATTCAGCCACATTATTTGATGTTGGAAATTTAATCTAGACCATACATTCTGTGCAAATGCTATTTGGTCCTTTAAAAAAAATCCCAACTCTTGCTCTAGTAGGGCCTGATGCACCATCCACTTATAGTATGCATATACTAGCATACTGATCAACATCAAGAGGCACTTTTTCCCTACATTCGGTCAGAAAATTAGCAAGGACCTATGCCTTTATAGTTTTCCTTAGCTTGTATATTACCCCATAACTGCCAATCTTGGTAGCTTATTCCATGATCCTTCCAATAGTCTCTACCTTTTGTAGTACATTTTTGAGAGGTCGGTTTATTTGGACAACAACTTGGAACCCTTCAATGTATAAAGGCTAATTTTTCTAACATGGGGTGTCTCAACTTTGCTCCTCTTTAGACCTGGCTACAATGATATATGGGATATTATTGTTCATCTTCCTCTCATATCAACATAGTGCCTATTGTCTCCTCAGATTCAAACAGGTATAGGAACATTATTTCTCTTATGCTAGCACACTCAAAAGTGGAGGGGAACAGAGGAAGACTTTGAGATCTTTAAAGGCTCGCTGACATTCACCTATTTATTGGAACTTCGTCAAGCAAAAGCGTTTGGTAAAATGGAAGGAATCTTTTTGCTAAGTAAGAGATGAACCGGCCTAGTGTTGTTACCTCGCCATTAAGCCTCTGAATCTCCTTAATTGTCCTTACGGGTTGCATGTTAAGGATGACCCTAATATTTTCAGGATCAACTTTAATTCCCCTTTAAGAGACCATGAAGCTGAGGAACTTGCTCAAAGTGTTCAAGAATAGAAAGGTTTCTCTCAGATCTTTAGTATGATCTTCCTAGAACTTTCCATAATCATGTCATCTATATATACTTCAACCGTTTTGCCGATTTGCTTTTTGAACATCCAATTAGCTAACCTTTGGTATGTTGCTATAGCATTTTTTAGACTAAAAGGCATTGTCGTGTAGCAATATAGTCCCACATCTATAATGAGGCTAGTTTTATCTTGGTCACTTTCCGTTATAGGGACCTGGTGATGTTCGACATATGTATCTATGAAATTGTACAAATAAAAACCTATCGTGGAATCCACCAACCGGTCAATGTTGGGGAGTAGATAGTTATCTTTTAGGCAGGCTTTATTGAGGTATGTGAAGTCTACAAATATCCTCCACTTCCCATTAGCGTTTTTCACCCTGACTACATTAGAGATCTATTCTAGATAATGACCTCTCTTA
>CATIWF010035066.1:0-73742 GCA_949630135.1 Balakata baccata
TTGAAGAAAAATCAAGAAATTATAAAGGTATAAATTCTGAATTTTCTTTGGTTAAATTAGTTTTAATTGGCACATGACAATCCTTTGATTCGAGTTTTGAAAATTTTATTTTCTGCTGCGTTATATGTATATGATACATGATCAAAACTCTTCAGTTGTGACTAGCTAAATGGCATTGTAATGCAAAAGAAGAGGCCTATGGCCCAAACAAATATTCAAAAGTAAAAGAAAAGGCTGATGGCCTAACTAATGTACAAATGTACAAATGTTACAAATGATCAAGCTAGCTAGCAAATGCAAATGTTCACATGGAAACCCGGGACAGTGTCTGTTTAGCCTGGTCACAACAATAAGAAAATGACATAAGCATAAGTATAAGCAAATGAAATGTTTACATGATTGAATATTATTTATATTCATATTATATTGATAAATAGAATGACATGCAAAATGTGTATGAATAACAATTACTACTTGTAACTGTGACTGACTTAGTGCTTTAGAAAGCTTTTGATAATTATTCTCATTGAGTTGCAACTCACCAAATTACATAATCTTTCAGGCAAAGAAGAGTAATTAACTCATTTTGGAGGTGCATACCACATAGAGGACATGGATCACAGGTCACCAGCCGAGCCTCACCAATCTCTTTCCTTGCATTGCACATATGTATAGGAACATGACATTTGTAATTTGGATTGTCTATCCGCATATGTATAAATTACTAAATATGCAATGATGTGTAAATGTGTATTTGGCTTTAACCTTTGTAACTGAAATAATTGAACATAGTATCTGAATTGTTAACATATGTGATATATTAGGTTTATAATTAGGATGTGAAGCTTAGCTGAGCTGTCAAATGTTGCAAAGTGATAATGTTATATGATTCAAAAAAAAAAATTATCCCTCATTATAAACAGGACTATGTTTCATTATATACAATATACGACAACATGATATAAGTATAAGTGATATCCATAGGTATAAGGTGTTACACTAAATCCAGTGTTTTAGGAGCTTAGAACTCATAAAAGTCATAGGGAAGATGAGTTCTCAGATGATTTGGGGCATGGCTAGGGTTTTGGAACTTTTGGGGTCATGTTTAAAATAAATGGAGCTTGAACTATTTCTAGTTGTCTCCTTCATGGCTAGGTTCATCATCATAATACTTTTTGTGCTTGACAGTGACATATTCTGCCCAATTTCCCAACTCGACATTCACGGCCATGACACCTTTTGTCACGAGAGTGAATCTTGCATTTCCTTATATTCCTTTGTTATTTCAACCACTTTCAAAGCCTAAGACCCAAATCAAACCATAGATCCTTCATATACCTCATGTAAACCCTAAAATCCTCCAATGCATCATCTATTTACCATCCATTCATCTTGTAACTCAATTCTATCATCTCAAATCAAATTCATATACTCTTAATATGTAAAATATGCTATGTTATGACTAAAACCTACTTATGGGCATTACAAAGATATATAAAGAAAATAAAAATTCTAATTGAATATATAAGTAGTTTAAACATTTTATTTATTTTACTATGTTTTATAACCATATATAACTATCATGCTTGTTTTGCATTCTTTTTTTCTTTTTATAGAAACAATGTTTGTTGGATGCTTGATTTCATGGTCACATTAGATTGGCAAGACAGGCTGCAAATCATTATTCAGACTTAGTCCACATATGGATGAAAAAAGAAGTAAGGCCTGATAGTATATCTAAGGAGGACTGGTCGTATTGGCTTGAGTATTACGCCAATCTGGAAATAAAATAAAACTTAGAGCCAGCTAGTAGGAATCAACGAAGTGATGTAGGTGTACAAGGTAATGGGCCCTCTTGCCGCACAAGGATCAAAGTCGGCCATAGAGCATACATGAGATTTTATAATACATTTAACTTTAAACTCCAAATTATGTAGAATTTTCAAATTTCAATTACACCAAATAATTGTATGTTTCAATATATGTTAATTTGGAATAATAAATTCCTTTTTTAGGCAAGAGAATTAGATCGAGAACCTAATGCTTATGAAATCTTCCAGAGGCTACACATGAAGACATTAGATAGTCAATTTGTTAACAAGTTTAAAGAGATTTTTGTATCTCATACATTATGTAATGTTAAAAGTGTTGGCATGAACAATGTTAAATGCTTTAATTCATTTGTGTCTAATACTCTAATTTTCTTTTTATTTTATCTCTAGATCATGTAGAGAAACATGTGGTAGCTGCTTCTTAGCCTATTGAGGCTTCCACAGAAGCTCAACTAGTTGATTATACTCAGATATATATAGAAGCCATAGGAGGTGAGAAGAAGCAGCGACAATATGGTCTTGGTTACTAGTCATCATCTTTCAGTTTCTGTAATATAGGCTCTAGTTCCTCTACCTTCATGGACGCGAGGCAAATGGGGGAGATGATGGAGTAGACATAGAGGATGCGAGAGAAATATGAGGGATATATCACAGCTATAGAGACACGGTTGCAAGAGAAAGATCATCAGTTTTCATCTATGGAGACACGGTTGTAGGAGAAAGACCATAATATTTCATCTATTGAGATACGATTGGAGAACTTCATGAAGATGGTACTTTCCAGATATCTAAGTTCAATTCAACAGCCACCCTCTTGACAATCTACTGCAAATCTACATTCTGATGATGATCATCATTTTCGGATGATTAGAGACATCTTTAGAACTTGAATATTTAACCAAAATTCTATGTAATGTGTTTTTAATGTTGAGACTATCCTAAATATTTTTTATTGACATATTGTGGTGTTTGTGATTTAGGACTTGTACTCTTTTGAAGGATATGTCCATTTGTTAAATTGTATCATAGGTATGATGGTGGCAGTAAATATTCATGCATATATTTAAAAAATTTAAATTAGCAACAGAAATACCCGTTGTTGTATACTACAACAGTAAAAGCTTGGCGACAAATCCCGTCTGTCTCAAATGAACTGATAGATTCCGCAAGAAATTAGCAACAAATACATCTATCACAAATTAGAGAGAAAAATACATTGTTAACTAAAAAAATAATACACTTGAATAGCAACGGAAATATCAGTCACTAATATATTGATGCGTCTTATCCGTTGCGAAATGGTCTTTGTTAACATTCTTGTCATCCAAGGGATGATAATATTTAGCGTCCAAATTTACCAAAGCTAGTGATAGATATTCTGTTGTTAAATATAATGATGGAACTATTTTCTCCTGTTAGAGAATTAGCTTGGAGATTCAAGGAGACGGATATAGTCTGTTACTAATCCATCGCTGTAATATGTTTGAGACGATTTTTGTACATATAGCGATGAAATTTGCTGGCTCTAAAATGCATTTTTTTGTAGTGATAATTATTCAGTACACTCTCTATCTTGCTTTTTTATTCAATAAAAGATAAAACGGAGACTTATGTCTTAAAAACATGGCCTAATCTGTTTCTTGCAAGAGTTGAATTATTTGGTTGGTTCGCTTTCCATGGTAAAGTAGCAACTCGAGACTTCCTTTTCATGTGAGGAGCGTTGTGTCCAATATCTACTAATGTTTATTGTTATTGTGGTTTTTTTGGAGAAAATACTGATCACGTGCTACTGCAATGTGACCATCCTTGGAAGCTTTGGACTTTCTTCGTACGCTGTTAGGGTGTTTTAGCAGTTATACCAAGCTGCCTTAATCACTTTTATTAGATTTGGGATTGTTGTGCCCGTGGTAAATTCCATAAATAATTTTAACGCACTTTTCATTTCCACAGCATAGACCCTCTAGATTGGCAGGAACAAGGTCTTGTTTAATAATAAATGGATTGATTTTCATGCAACCATCAATCTCATCTTTGTCGGGTGTGGCCCTGGTTTGGTTCTTCCCATCTCCAATTCCCTTATGACATGTACTCCCTTGTTATGATTTCTAATGCAATTTAATCATGGAGTAATCGTAAGAGGAACATGCGTTTTCACTGATTTGCTTCTTTTATGTTTTGTTGTTCTGCTTGAAGCGATAACTTATCTTATTGTAGCTTTTGTTCAGTTCTATGGAAAAATTTTTTCATCACCTTAATCCTAGATTAAAGTGGTTTTCCTTCTGATAACATTAATAAAAGAAAATTGAGTATAAAAAAAGCTTTTTAAAATATATATAATAGAATGTAAGTTTTTAAAGATTTACTCCTCCTAAATTGATAATTGCATTCACTGACTTATGATTCTGACTCTATCAATGCTATTATCATCATTTATATGACTAAAAATGCCAAAATTACTAAAAAAAATCATAAAGAAAATAACATAAGACAATTTCAACATTTCTTTTTTATACGAATAACAATGCAAATGTTGGAGACCTCTTCTAGCTTGAGAACGTGTCAAAGATGTAACTATCCACACTACAACAAATATTATATTTAGGGACGAAATGTTTTGCTACCAAAATATTTTGGTCCCTAAATAGTTATTTTATGTACCAAAATATGAAATCGTCCCTAAAGTTCTTTCCCAAGTAAACTTTTCGGCTATATGGAAGGGGGGAAAAATTGAAGAAAGAGGGAATGGGGACCAAATATGATAAGATCTCTTCGAGCAATTACTTGGTGATTTTAGGACCAAATGCTTTTTGTCCTCTACACTATTTTATTTCCAGTTTTAAACTTTTAACATTAACAATATTCCTAATTTAATCTTTTTAATTGACATTTATCAGATAAAATCCCTAAAATTCGGAAGCTTTCTGTGGTGAAGGTTCTTTCGACAGTGAAACAAAAGCCCTAAAATTCAACATCTAGCAAATAGACATTTGCCATCGAAGTACTCTTTCTCAGTGAAGAAAATGACCTGTATGTGTCTTTTATAGGCTCATGCACGGGGGAAGCTAAGCAAGGAAGAAGAAGTTACTCTCCTTGGAAATCGACATTGATGAAAGCAGGGAGGAATGCTAAAGCAGAGTACTCTGTTGAGCCAGCCGAATGAATGTCTACGCCTATAGTTGCAAGTGAAGAAGTCGTCGATTACATATCTGTAAGTTTTTTCATTTTCTTTGTCTTACAGTTAAAACTGAGTAATTCTTTCTTGAATAGATTCCTGAGCTGAATATTCTATTATAAATGTAAATATTCTTGATTTATTAGTGAAGTATCTCGTATGTGAGGTATGCTTATTGAGAACAATAGGAACTGGAAATCTTTTTAAAAGGGTATGCTTATGGGCCTTATGCTATTCTGCTTATTCATAATATCCATTTTTCATTATGGTGGAGATTTCTTATATAAGATAAAAATGATTGGTTTTATGCTTGTATTTGTTCTGATGTTTAGTTTTCAGCCTCAGTTTGATATTTTTCATTTTGATTTATATTAATTATGGTTGTTTATTTGAGTCTCTTTAAGGTGTTTGTTAAAATGCTTAGCAGAAGTTCAAGCTCTGAAAGCATGCAATGAGAAGAGGAAGATAGACAAAGGAAAATGAAGAATTTTAATTAAAAAAACTGGTACTGAAATCACTTTACAGCTTCTATTTATTTATTTATTCATTTTAGTTGAGAAACACGAATTGAATAATGATAACTATTTCATCAAGATGCAAATGCTGATCAATCCACCCATATATACATATTGATTATTTCTAAAGGAGCATAAGTCTCATGAAAATTTTCTTTCTGTGTAATCAATAAAGGTGTTAATATAATGTTCATGTGCACGAGCCATTGGAAAGGAGTGAAAAATCTCTAAGCAATCTTGTTGGGTTGATCATTTGACAATAACAAAGGTCATTGAGCCATTGTTTTCTTGTGTTATATATGATGATGCTGACATGACAACAATCATAGAAATTTCTTATTAGGTGCTTTTCCATAGTTGTCATCTTTCCTAATTAGGTGAAACTTACAACTTGAGAACTGCATGTATTTTTGAATGAATTTTTAAGTAATTTGAGGATTACTTACATTTTCCAGGTACACCCTAAATTTCGTATTCATGCTTTATTAATTTTTTGATTAATCAAATTGAAATTGTTAGGCTTGAATACCAATAATATTTTTTGCATTAATGTTTATGTTAATTTGACAAATTACATTTTCTTGTGTTATATATGATGATGCCTTTCATAAAATTAGTGTCTTGTTATTCTTGTTATACCATGCTTGTTAAATATTTTCTTGCTAAATACTTGAGTGGGTATTTGAAATTGAATTGAAGTAACTTGAAGTCTCCAGTTGCAATTGTAATGATGAATTTGGACAAACACTTGAGTGGATGTTTGAAAGCTCATGCCCACCATTTTCATTTCTCCATTTTTTTTATTGCCCTCTTTCTACCTCATTTGATCTTTGCCAAAAGAAAGGTTATTTTCAACTATCTGTTCTCTTTCAACTTCACCCTGTTTCCAACTTTTTGGTCTCCTGAGTTTAGGATTTTCACTTATCACAGTTGCTTGTCACTAGAGTGTGATGACAACTAAAGTACCAATATTGAACTTCTTTGCTTTATTCACTAGGTAATCCGTAGCAAAATCATTCTCACATTAATACTTTATGAACCTTCCTCCCATTTGAAGAAGAAAAGGCAGTTGACTACTCAATGTCATCTACCTATTTCAAAATTACAATTTAAGATGCTACAAGTAGAACAAAGACATGCTAATTGTCATAGATGTGGATGATTACATAGACACCATTAACATAGTATGTGCTTTTTAGGGTTTAATACATTCAATTTGTTTGTAGAAGATGTGCATCAAGATTGAATTTTTCTTTTTCAGAGCTGAATAAATAGTGAGTTAAGAGGTTTGAGCAAAGATACATGCATTCTTAACTAATCTAGGGAGGGTGAGCTTTATTGCTCAAAAGGAAATGCCAGCAATTTCAAGTTCTATTTTAGTCAGTGATACATAAAAAGTATTGTTGATTCTTATTTTCATATTGCTATTTCCTTGTACTTTGTGTTGTTCTGATTGTGATAATTTAAAGTTATGATTGATACATAATATGATGATAACATATCTATTGTGATAATTTTGGCTTATGGAATTGTAAATAGTTGCATATCTATAATGTCAGTTTGTATGATGCCAGTTTGTTTTTATTGTACAATAGGAAGACTTAATTGGTTACTGTTTTTTGTGAATTCCTAGGTGCAATTGGTTACATTCGTCTCATATTTTAATTAGTTACTGTTTTTTGTCATAGATCATGTTAATTTGATGGTGTTGCAATTAGTAGATACTTATGTGTTTGGTGTTCTTTTGCATTTTGGTTTCAAGTTACTTCATATTAAATCAAGATATTTATGCCTTGTAGGTTATGGAACAAGCATGGTTTGTGAACATTTTGTCATGACACTTATATATGGCACCAATGATACTTTTTGGTATATGTGGTATTTTTTGGTTTAACTCATACTATTTTGTGCAGAAATCTAGCATTGATCAAACTTTATTAGAACATTTAAGGTGTAACTAAATATTAATTTAAAAATTTGATGACAATGACATGGAATACTTGTTATGCTAATATGATATATTGTATTCATTAATTTTGTGTTGCTCTTTAAATTGCACCTCCTATGTATTAGGAGCTATATTCCTAATATATGGAAGGGTGTTACAAAAACTATCACTATGGGGTGTGAAGTAGGTGCACTTAGTCCAGAGCTAGATATCCTACTCACTCTGTATACAGGGTATGGAATAGGTGCACCTAGTCCAGGGCTAGTCATCCTACTTAACCTCTGTAACATATATTCTCATCGGAGCTTCCTATAGTCAAGTGCGCTCATACCCAAACTTAAGCCAACCTAACTGAGTATAATAATGGATATGAGTACTAGGAACAGGAGCACACAATCCAAAGCTAGCCAACCTGATCCTCACTCATACATCTCGTCGATACGTATCGCTTATCCCCTTCATGATGCATCATTTACTCTAACGAAGTCCTCAGGTAGAAAAATGGACATTTAGTACTACATTTCTTTTATTTCTCATCATATTCTCATATGCCTCAATTAATATGCAAAGCATTTAATTGTATTCTTAACATATTAATACTCATAGTTATGTATTTATGTTGTATCACATCATATAAAAGTGTTTTAGCATGTTACAAGCATGTTTGCATATTATTTAACAACTTTTAACTTTACTGTGAATAGTGTCTTCACGGACATGACATAGTTGCTTGATCGTGAAGACTGGGCATGAAGCACACTGCTTCTACCTTTATGGTCATGACATTCTTTTCAATTTAGTTGTGAAAGGAGCTGTCCCTGTTTCTAAATTACAAGATTCAGCCCCTTTTTTATATACATGACATGCATAAGCTCTATGGTGGTCCAATTGCTACCTTACTTATCAACACTTATAATAAAATATATTAAAACATGCTTCTATTATTCATAAATTTGTGTCATTTCAAGGGACCTATATCATATTTTAAGCATATAAGTTTACATCTTACTATATCTAACATGCCGATACCACCATTTATAAATAACCACATACATATTCAGTTACAAGTCATTCAATCATTGTTTTCTCAATGTGAAGAACTTGCCTCTTTTTGTGCCACTCTTCTCAAACACATCAAGTGTTTTTATAGAGCTTATGCATCTACAATTGTCAATTCTTAATATGGACATAGAACTTAGCTTATAACCAAGTGAAAAGATAACCACACTATCATACATACGCATTTTACCAGTTGAAAAATATTCTTATTTCATGAATATTTCAAATATTTTTTCATTTTCATGTTATATTTCTACATATCAATATTGCCTCCCTAGAGGCTTATCAAAATCTCTTTTTCATCTTTGTGATTTATTATGCATCATTTATGCAAATAAATGAACTAAAAGTTCATTAGCGTAAATAAACTTAATTTCTTTTTTAATCCTTTATAATTTCATTTATCATTTACCAATAGCCATCTAAGAACATCCAGATTCCATAAATTCTCTATTTTATTTTAAATATTTCGTTAATGATAACTTTCGTCCATAAAATACTAGGTCACCTCCTATCATTCATTATTCATTCATGTTACTTATTATGCCATTGTGCCCTTAAGTAACCTAACATAGTATCAATTAATCATAATTTTCATTCATCATGTCCACCATAACTAATCACCTAGCAATGGGGTCAATTGGCATATATTTCCTTATTACGAGTTTTTTGGTAAGTTGAACATAGGAAACACGTACTTTTATTCTCATTCTATCTATAGCTTTTATTTCCTTATATCTTTTATATCCCATACTTATGATTAATTTATGACATATATTTCTTTTCATTATTTATTTTCAACCATTTCTAATTAACATGTCATTTATCACATTTTTATATCATACATCATATCATTTCATTTAAGCAAATTAGATTGCATGTGTACTTACTTCCTATGGAGCCAGCTCAAATTCCAAGCTTTAAGCTTATCTAGCCTCCTTGGTGGTTAATTATACCTTCCAAAGGTATTTCCTACATAATCATAACTATTCCTCATTAACTCATACCATATATCAATATCTTTAATTACATAAAGCCATATATTCCAAACCCTTACTCAAAAACCATTAAACTAGGTTCTTTCTTACTTAAATTTATCTAATAACATATAAATCAACTCAATCTAGCCTTAAGAAGTGTTTTCCCAAAAGAATATCCAAGGTTTTACATCAAGCTTACCCTTCTACAAATGGATTTCTATCCATTCCAGGTTCAAATCATCACAAACTCATTAAAAGAGGAGAAAAAAATATAAAATCTTACCCCAAAGAAAGAATAAAACAAAGTTGATTTGGTGGAAAACCTGAGTTCTTTCAAGCTCTACACTTTTTCTTTCCAACTTCACCATCTTCCTTGGTAAATCTCCAAATTCATGTGCAAATCTTGTCTTAAGTAGTAAATCTTGTGTTTTATGAGCTTAAAACTCATCAAAATCATGGGGGGAGTGAGTTCTCAGAAGATTTGGGCATTTCTAGAGTTTTGGAGCTTTTTGGATTGGGTTTAAATGAAATAAACGGAGCTTGGACTATTTATAGTAGTCTCCTTCACGGCCAAGTTCATGGTCATGACACTTTTTGCCTTAGCTGTGAATTATTCTATCCAAAACACGACCTTCATGGCCATGAACAAATCCTTCACAATCATGAACAAAGCCCTTTTACGATTATGAATAAAGTCCTTTCATGGTTATAACAGCTTTTAGCATAGTTGTGACCCTTGTTATGAAAGAGCATAATTTGTTCCTATAATCAAATTTTGCCAAAATTTCACTTTTAAACACTTCCTAAATATACATAGAAATCATCCATTGACATTTGATACATTTAGACTCAAGTTCATATAACTCAAATCATCACTTCTTAAGTTCACAACACTAGCTATGCACACAACTCAACAATTCACAAGTTTTCAAGAGACTTACCTCTCATATTCCCACCTTATGACATCTATACATATATTTTAAATTCTTACTTTTAGTTACCAAAATGCCCCTTTATATATCATTTATTCATATATTACAACTAAGCCATATTTATGGGCATTACAGTTTTTTTGGTAATTTAAAATAATTTATGGTAGGGAAGGAAAAGGAAAAAATAAATAATATAAATTAATTAATGAAAAAAAATAATGTGACTTCTTGCAACAAAATATAAATAAAATTTTGTCAACAAAAAAATAAAGACAAATATTTTTTTCTTTAATTTCTTATAGCGACCAAATAATGATTTCGTCTCTAAAATTTGAAAAAAATGGAAACAAAATGAGCATATCGTTGCTAAAGTGTTATTTAGTGACAAAATAGTGTCCTTTATTGAAAAAATTTCGTCCCTAAATGCTCAAACATTTAAGGATGAAATAAGGATATCATCCCAAATAATTGAGTATTTCACGACGAACCAAAGGTAAAAGGGATTATTTTTGTAGTTTTTGTGACGAAATAGTGGTCGCCTATTGTCAAGAGATTTAAGGATGAAACCTATTTTCGTCCCAAATAATGACACTTTTAGAGACGAAACGCAAAATTTGTCGGTCAGACTCATTAGCGACAGTTTTGGGACAGCTGGAGACGAAAAGATTTCGTCCCACAAAATGTGGTGTTTTAGGGACGAAAAATTTCGTCCTTAATTCTACATTTTGCTGAAGGGTCAATATTCAATCGAATATGATCCTTTATCTTTAGGCTAATCATAAATTTTTTTTTTCTGAATTTTTGTTTTTTTTTTTGGCTATTAAGCTCTTAAATTTTGATAGTCACATTAAACTTTGATAATTATTTTTGCATTAAATTCTTATTGGACTAAAAAATGAAATTAATTAAATGTCACATGTTCTATTAACTTCAATCAATTATTTCGTCAAAAAAAAAAAAAACTCAATCAATTATGATTCCCCTTCTCTAGCGTAGGGGTTTCCTTTCTGTCTCCTTTGGAATTGGGTACTTCTTTCTTATTTATTAGGGTTTTATTGTACACGATTTTGTAATCTGTACAATTGTGTTTCCACCTCTGCTTTTTGCGGCTAATTAACGGATCGTGGTGAGACTGATGGTTTATTTAATTCCGTTATAATTAATAGAGGAGGAAAGAATTGTTTGGGGAGGCTGAGTATAATCCTGCCTTGGAGGCTTCTCAACACCATGGAATTTCTTTAAGGGGGTGTTTGGTTCATAAAAAAAATGGATGGGAATGGAAATAAAAATGAGTAATTCACATTATTAATGTTTGATAAGGGAAAAAATTAATACGAATGAGAATATGATTCCTCTATCAATGAGAATCATCCATTCCCTTTTGCCCCTAGAGAATGAAAATTTCATTCTCATGGAAAATCAAGTCTAATTAACTAAATATAAATTATAATTATTTTTTAATTTTTCAATATACTCTTAATTAATGTTGGAAGACATTATAGAAAAATATATAATTTTAATAATAATATTTTTTTAATAATGATAAAGTTAAAAGTGTAATTATTTTAAATAAATATAATTTATGTATAATTTAAATTCTCATAATTCAAGAATCTCTTCTATATTATTTTATGAAAATTATATCTTATTATTGATCAATACATTTACATTTCAAAATAAATGTATTTATATAAATATATGATAATTTAATCATATATGTACAAGTTAAATTTCATTCTCATTCTCATTCTCATTCGCATTCCTTAATAAAAAAAAAAACCAAACAACATATTAAAATTAATTATTCTCATTATCATTCTCCTTCATTCCAATTCTCATTTCCATTTTTATTCCCACCAACCAAGCGGTTCGTAAGTGTAAGGACTCTTTTCATGCCTCATGGTGCTGCTGACTTGCAATTCACTATGATTATACTGCTGCTTATGTTGCTCCTCCTACTCTTCGAACCTACTGTACTGCCGCTGTAGCTAAAAGTGGTAGTGCCACTATCGCTCCAATTCTTCCACACCTTAGTGAGTTAAGAGGCTGAGTTGAATTACTATGAAGCACAAACACTTCAACTTTATAGTGTGTCGCATTTCTGACACGTTTCCGATACTGAAATGTTTCCCATACTGACACAAAATGTTACGAGTACATTTTGTAATTTTCAAAAAATTAAAAGCGCATTTCTTTTAAGTTAAAAGTACATTTTTCCTTCTATAAAACATAAAACTTCTGCTTAATATCAATTATTGCTCAATAAATTTGATTATATGTCATTTATGTTAAATTTTAAATGAAAATAATAACTTAAAATAATTTTTTTGAATTTAATTATTTATAAATTTATTCCTATATTTTTAATATTTGCACATCTTTCCTATATATCCGTGTCCTAATATTTTTTATAAATATTTTTTTCCAGTATCTATGTCCGTACGTAGGTAAATTCATGGTAGAACTAGAAGATGGCCTCACCAAGAAACTCTAAAACTAATGACAAAAACAATGAATATAGGGATGAGAAGCAAAAACAGGTTCAAAGCTGTGGAAAAGAAAAAAATCCATTTTTTTTTTTTTGGTAAACCACATATTTTCATCTGTGTTTTTATAGTACGAGACAATTCTGCTTTAAACTTAATTATATTTTAAGCTCTTATCTATTTTAAGAATGCGTTCAATCAATTTTTATATTATTTTTTAAAAAATTTTATTATGTGGCAATATATAAAACAACTGCATTTGATGACTGTTGGCTCAGAGTGGGATTGAACTAATTTTGAAACATCAGAGTACTATTGATTAAAAAAAAATAATAATAAGGAGAGAGAGAGGATTTGGTGCGCCATTGACTATTGACACACTCCACGATAATTTTGCACCTTAACCCAATTTTTAATATAGAAAAATATATGGATAAAGTAAAAATTGAATCCTAAACATCTGCATCGTTTCTTTATTTGGATTATACTCTTTATTTTAGAGAATAATTTCAAAAAAAAAAAATTGAATAGATTATTTTATCTTTAAAATTTAGAAAAAAAAAAATAAGTAATTTTTTACATCTAGAGAGCCAAATTTCATTGTCTATTCTAAATTTCTAATTGTAATTAATACACATCTACGTTCTATACATATTCTCTCTTTTTATTAATGTATTTTTCCAAAAATAATTTTCTCGTTCTTATAATAAAAATCACTTACTTTTTCTTTTGATAAATGTTATTTTGTGTGTGATAAAGTAAATGAAGAATAAAAGAATAAAGAATTTATTGGATTTGTAAAAAAAATTTTACTTTCTATATTAAAAAAATGCTCTAAAATACTATTTATTTTATTAAAAATATGTTTTTTAAAATAAAAAATATTTTCAGAGATACTCTTCGTATAGTGTAGTATAGGCCATTCACAATAACTACACAAGTCTCCCATTGTCATTAGGCTTAGTTCAAAATATTTTTTAAAACAAAAGGTTCAATTCAGTTAGATCGGTTAGACCACGATCCAGTTTCAACACATGTTTGGATCTCTATTCTGATTTTAGTTACATCGCTTATTAGCTATTATTCTGGAGTGGTTAATTGTTTCATTTTGTTGATCACAACTATAATTTAGAGGTAAAAAACAGTTGAGCCAACTTGTGTTCTTTCGTGGATGAAACATGTTTTATTGTTGGTACAAATTTAACCTTGAGTTCTGCAACTGTGAAATTTCACATCGAATTTACATGGAATTGGAAGAAGTATTTAATAATTGATGGCTCTCTTTTGCCTTTTTGTCATATGAATAATAGAAAATGAGACAATTCATTGTGGAAATGTCATGAACGTGTTAGGCATAGATTTTGTCTCAGAAATGTCTCTTACCATTGAGCAATTATGTTGGTGAAACACATGATTTGTTCAAAAAATTTAATCAAATCAATTATTAGATGATAAAAAAAGTTTAAAATGAAATTAATAAAATTAGAAAGAGCTATAATAAATTACTGATTCAAAAAGTTTTGCCATATATGTTCGGAATAGCATATAAAATAGATGGGTTAAGTTATATACAGTCCTTGAAAATGTTATTTTTACCATTTATCTCTCTGCATCGATTTTTTGGTCAACTTAGCAGTCTGAATTTTATTTTTGATCTACTTTGTCATTTATCCAATTCATAAAACTAAATATATGACTTATTGTTGCTAATAAGACATCATTGATAAAGTCAAATATTTTTTTTTATCATGCCAATATTAGGGGATCTTATACATGTTTTACAAATTAAACAGGGAGTAAGATGGACCAAAAGAGAAATTCAGGTAGTTAAATAGACTAAAAATCACTACAAAAAACTAAATAGTGAAAACGAATATTTTCATAAGGTTAGGCATGACTCAAGCATATATATATATATATATATATATATATATATATATATATAATGAAAGCATTAAAAAAGATTCATGATCCAATGTCTTAACCCAACAAAATGTTGGTCCAATATGTCTAACAATTGGGATTTGGGACCATTTCATATATATAAATAAGAGAAAATTTCTATATGCAAATTATAGTTTTACATAATAGATTAGTAGTTTTTTAAGATTTTAAAAATATACGATTTGTTCATATAGTTTGCATAATACAATAGTATTCTTATAATATTTAAAAATTATATTATTTACTCCCTAAAAGTTTTATATATAGTATTAGTACCTCTGTAAGTTTAGTTTACTAGATTAATACTTTATCTGAGTAAAAAAGAATTTTTTTTTTACTATTGTAATATATTTTTTTTTCAAACATCAGAGATTACTAGTATAGTCAAATTATGAGAGACAAATTGTATATTTTTCGAATCTCAAAAAAATATTAGTGTATTATATTAAATTAGAGGGAGTGAAGAGTAATGTTTCCGATCAATAAAGCATATTTAAAAGATAGAAATAAAACAAGACAAGCTGCAAGAAGGTCTATAAAAAATCAATATATTAAAATCCACAAAACTTATAACAACTTCAATTTGATTAGTTGAACATAACCAATTCTAACTTTGATTACAATCTTTAGGTACTTGTCTAAGAAAACAAATGATTGGTCACTCTCTCCTTCCTTCTCACTTGATCCCACTCCAGCTAGATATTAGGGAGGAGTGAGGGACAAATGAGCAGTAAAGCACAAAAAGAGTGGGAAATGAAGGGTCCATGAAAGTGTTGCCATTGGCACTACCACCCATCACCAGCTCCTCCACCACCATGCATCCCCACACTTACCTTTTTGTATCATATAAATTTAATAAGGCTTAATACATGTACATGTGTAGCTTCATATATATATATATATATAGATACAACTATGGTTTGTTTCCACCATTTTGCTCCTATTAGCCTGTTTTTTTTTTATTTAAATTACTTATCATACATTATTTTTGGTTCATTTTATCCCTTAAAATTCAAAAATATTATATATTCAACCACCAAATAATAACATAACATATCAGGAAAGCATATCAACGAGTGAAATTTATGCACTGAAAGAGATATAATATGATAAAAAATTGAACTTGTAACAAGTAAATTGGATCAAAAATAAAATATAATAGAAAATTTGAACTAAAAATCCATTAAAAAAATAGTAAAAATGAACAGTTACAATATGGAGTACGTCTTATGCCAAAATAATTACAAAAAGTAAAGGAACAAAACCTACACAACTTATAATTAATAATTATCCAAGTTAGTAGGGAGTCATCGTCGTCATCACTTGTTTTCACATGACTCAAAAAAGTTTAATTCCCTTCACTTCACTAAAGGGTTGTATGGCATTCTCCAACCTCCCACCCCACGTTATATTTTTCCTCTAAATTGTCCCCACTTCCCATTATATAAACCTTTCCTTCTTTCACACCTTCATCACCCCTCTTCTTCAATTCACTTTGTTTCTTCATCTTCTTCACAATGTGCTCCCCTAAATCATCAAGTCTGCACCAAGGTGCTAAAGCTTTTGCTAAAATCAATGGTCGTCCTGTTCTTCAACCAAAATCCAACCAAGTTCCCATCTTGGAAAGAAGAAATTCACTTAAAAAGAGCAACCCAAAATCTCCTCCTCCTCTTCCTTTACCATTACATACACAAACTAAGCCTTCATTGTCTTCTCCGCCAATTTCTCCAAAGCTAAAATCCCCAAGGCCATTAGCAGTGAAGAGAGGGAATTATGATCCAAATTGCTTGAATTCTAGTGGTGAAAAGGTTTTGACACCAAGGAAAACTAATACAACCTCAGTGTCAACTAGTATAGTGAAGAAATCAAAGAAATCTTTGTCATCAACTCCTTCTGTTGAAACCTCTACTTTGAATTACTCTTCTGCTTTGGTAGTTGAGGCACCTGGCAACATAGCTGCTGCAAGGAGAGAGCAAGTTTCCATTATGCAAGAAAAAAGAAAATCAAGAATTGCTCATTATGGAAGGGTAATTAAGTCTGCTAATAATAAGAAGAATGAAAGGAAAATTGTGCCTGTTGATAATTCTCCTCCTACGAATAATGCCACTACTCGAGAAGAAAAAAGATGCAGCTTTATCATTTCAAGTTCAGGTACACTAATTAATTTTATTCAGTTGAGCATTAACATGAAAATGTTACTATCTTTATTTTTTAATTAATTCCTTGTTGATATTCCAGATCCTATATATGTTGCTTACCATGATGAAGAATGGGGAGTTCCTGTTCATGATGATATGTAATTCTTCAGCTCGAGTACATTCTGGAAAATTCTTGTCTAGACTGAGTTTGAATAAACTAAATCTATGACAGAATGTCACGTAATTAAAATAATTTATACGATACCCCTCATTAATTTTGATTTAAGACTATTTGCTTTGCGAGATTCGCATTAAGAAAAAACTAATTTTGTGTTGTGCAGGCTATTGTTTGAATTACTAGTATTAACAGGAGCACAAATAGGATCAGATTGGACTTCTGTCTTGAAGAAGAGGCAAGCATTTAGGTAGGTCAAAGTGAAATTAGTATTATAAATTGAACTGGGTTGTGATTAATTAATTAATTAATCAACATGGGATTAATTAATTAACCTGTCTTTTTTGTGGAAAATGTTATTCAACATTTTACAGGGAGACATTTTCCGGATTTGATGCAGAAGTTGTTGCCAGATTCACTGAAAAGAAGATTGCGTCAATCAGTGCCGAGTATGGCATAGAGATGAGCCAAGTTCGAGGAGTTGTGGACAACTCTAACAGAATTCTCCAGGTAAACAAACAGAAATTTATTTTAACTGTCATTTCAAACATTTTTTTCTTTATTATTTTACGATTTTACTTGTAAACATAAACTCCTTTCATATGGCAACACTGTTATTAGTGTTGGCCAATAATTATAGTGACCTTTAAACTCATCCAAGTGCAAAGGATTGTCTATGAATTCTAGATTGAAAGTTCGTTAATGGTTTAAATTAAAATGGTGATTTGTATTATTGTATTGATAGAAATTTAATTTTAATTAATTTATCAGGTTAAGTTGGAATATGGGTCATTTGAAAAGTACTTATGGGGATTTGTGAATCACAAGCCAATCACAAACCAATACAAGTCAAGCAATAAGATTCCTGCAAAGACTTCAAAATCAGAAAGCATAAGCAAAGATATGGTGAAGAGAGGATTTAGATATGTTGGTCCAACTATAATACATTCATTCATGCAAGCTTCTGGCCTCACTAATGACCACTTGATCACATGCCCAAGACATCTTCAATGCCTTTCATTGGCATCTCCTTAATTAGATAGAAAATGAAGAAAATTGACAAGGATGAATAAACTATATATGGCAATATAGCATGACAAAGGAAAGTTGGAAGAGAAGCATATATATAGTAAGTTGAATATCTAACTACAGGTACGGATAACTATGCTTTTTAGTAATTAGTGTTGTGTAGTAAGGATTAATTTGTTGAGAGTTTTAAGCTTTATTATAATGGTATTGTTTTGGTGACCGGACTGTAAAATATCAAGTTCGAATCTTCAGTCAGATCTTTGTAGCAAAAAAAATTTGTTGAGAATTTTAATCAATAAGCTTTATTTGAATGGTACTGGTTTGGTGACCCAAATGTGAGATTTGTTGAGAGTTTTAATGGGAGATAGACTGGAATTTTGGGGAAAAAATGGGATGTAATTTGGTGGAACAGGGAGACAGAGAGCATGTGCAGCTGGGCAGGCTTTGGCATGTGTATGGTTTGAACTTTCAATAGCTTTCCATTTTGTGGCCACCACTAAATTATATGCTTTCCTTGAAACTGGCTGAGAGAGGATAATCTTTGACAGAGTTTTGGACCATAATTCCTAAAAACTCCCTACTTTTATCTTGATATTTATAGATGGGATAAGAATTGTTTTCTCAAAGGAAAGCTTTTCATGCTCAAAGACATACAAATCTTTGATCCTTTTGAGGCTATAACAAGCAATAATCCATCGAATTGGTTTCAATTTCGATCATGATCTCTATCTGCATTGTACAAGGTCAGTATATATATATATCTCAATCCTAACTTTCAGGGAATACAAGGTTACTTTTCTCCTTTAGGTATTGTGAATATTAAAATAAAGTTTGAGTTTTAATTGTTTACATTTATCAGATGGGTTTTCCAATATAAGATGCATTAATTAGTACATGAGATTTAAAATCTATCAATAAATTAAGAACAAAATTAAAATTATATAGCCAATCAAATGACTTTACCCCAATCTGGCACTTAATTTATCCCTCCATATCACAAATTTTGGACTCATAATTTCCTTGCATTTTCTTAATAAAATTATAAAGGCAATCAAGGTTTCGACTAAAAATTTAAACTCGAAATCTTACAGTTCTAATCACTAGACCAGTATTATTAAGTTAAAATAAATTTTTATGGACTATCAAGAATATAACAAGCGGTTTCAACAAGTAATACTTTGTAACATAATGGATTCTCAAAAAGTTAATTGTAGTTTAGATATACACAAAATTTTTATTTTTATTTTACATTTTCAGAAAAAGAAAAAGAAAAGATTTTTGTGAAAGAGAAAGTAGCATTGACCCTAAATTTGGAAAAGGAAAATGTTGTCATTACTTAAACCCCTATGAAATATGCTTCCAACTCTGAGATTCCTAATTTGAGCATCTCTAATTCACATACTCTCAACTTGAATTAGCTGTAGTACTTTTCTGTTCCCTTTTTCGCAGGCTTTAATGCATGAAAAAGTAGGAGAAATATATGTGAAATGATGACTGATAACAGTTATGAAACTCGCTTTAACTCCCAGTAAAGTAGTAAGGGAATCCAAATCAGTTGGCTTTTAGGGGCATCTAGCTTACCTGCATATATATCTCTTTCATCATAAATAATTAAATATGTCATGGCATTAGTAACTACTATAAAGTAGAGATAGCAATTTGAGACACAACACAATTAAACGATACGAAACAATACGGATTTAGACGAATATGGATTTGAGCTTAATTGATATGGATCATAACTGTATCAATACGATTAAGACACAGATAAAATCTTGTCGGATTTTATTTGCTTAACCTATTAAGATACGATTAAAAATATATAAAAAATTTAATTATTTTAATATCAAATTATATAAAATATTTGAAATATATTTATATACAATAAATTTTTAATATATTATGTTAAAATTAATTTTATTAGTATATTTTATATATGAATAAATACAAATAAATATTGTATAGCTATTATTTTTATAATTTTATTAATATTTGTGTCTCTTAGTGTATAATCAAGTTTCATGTCATGCATTTATATATATATATATATATATATATATATATATATATCTTTCAGCTCCCGTCTCGAATAATGCTTTATTTATAGTAGCAGATGCTTAGCATGTACCCACTTGTGTACATATTCCAAGGCAAATTCCCAAAAATGAATTAGTTAAACTGTTACTAGAAACCTGGGTACGATACGAAATAAGATAAGACACAAAATAAGACACAAGAGTGGCGATAAGAAATAAGACACAATAGTGGCGATAAGAAATAAGACACAATAGTGGCGATACGAAATAAGACACAACAGTAGCGATACGAAATAAGATACAATACGATTAGACACAATACAAAATAAGATACGATACGATTAGATACAATACAAAATAAGATACGACATGATTAGACACAACATGAATTACCAACTCTACTATAAAGGATTCCCTCCCATTAATATCTTCACAATCATTCCAAACCTTTTAGCTTTTTTGGCCTTGGGTGGGAATATAAGTGCAACATTGTATCTCAATGCAGGTGAAGAAGCTACTTTTTCCCATCCACATTTAAGGAACATTACTGTTCTTAATTAGTTATATATTTTTTTATATAAAGGTGAACTAAGCTCACGAATTGAACAAACACAAACTAAAGACAATAAGTTATTCTAATGAAATAATGCCACAACCAAGTCTCAATATCATTAGGAGAATCAGTTAAAACATGCGAACCGATTCAGAATCCATGGCCCAAATGCGAAAGGAAATTCTCTGAAAAATTGACCTCTCTCACAACATGCCGGAAAGAGAGAAGAGAAGCAAGCACCCAAACTCCCTATTTGAGTGATGATTAGAAGAGTGAAAATCAGGTTTATAAATAGGAAAAATTACTATTTTTCTATTGTGGTATAACATAATACATTAATACCTCTCCGAAGTTTAAAAATTATACGATTTGTCCACTTTATTTCATTTTATTTCTGTTAAATTATATAATTTTTCTGTTAAATTTTTAGGGGTACTAATATAATAGATCAAAATTACAAAGGGTACTAATGTAGATCAAACTTTATTAGGTAAATAGTTTTTTTTTTCTATCATTTCAAGGGGCACTAACATCTTTTTAATAGAAAATATAACGAAAAAACGTATTAGTATATTATGGTAAAACAGAGGGGGCAATAGTATAATATATAAACCTCAAAGGGTATCAGTGTATTATGTCAAACCACATTGGGTAAATAGTAATTTCCCTTATAAATATCTTGACTAGATAAAATTCAGTAGATCAATGGGCATTGGATTTAACTTTTTCTAAAAACTAACTCAAGAAATAATGATTGTCCAAACCATCAGAGAAATTTTCAAAAACTCTATAAAGCTCCTAAAATATTACAAAAAAAATCTACACTTAAAACTTTTTTCAAAAATGGCAAAAGTGCTTTAAAATGTTATAAAAATACCTACACTCAAAAGTAAACCCAAAATATACCAAAAAGTATATCTTTAGTATATTATCAGTATACTTTGGTATACCTCAGTATATCTTTGGTATACTTTAGTATAATTTTGGCATACGGAGTATATCTTCAATATATCTTAGTATATTTTCAGTATACCTCGGTATATCTTCCTTGAACTTTGTCATTACAATACTTATTGTTATTCTCTCTCATCTTATCAAGCTTTTTCAACATTAAAAAGCAAGAGTCATCGAAATTAATATACAATATTAATCTCTATAAACAAATCTCACTTGCTACATGGCAAAGTGTAATTATCCTTTTTTGTTAATATATTTGTAGGAAAATATTAGTGTCTTGCACACCTCAAATCTATCCCCATAGGCTGATAAAGGGATAGTAAAAGTAGTTGAAGAAGATGTTGATGATCATCTCCGGTAAGCTCTCTCTCTTTCTTGTTCTTTTCTCAAGAAATTTTAAGAATATGGTAGAATATTATTAATCCAATATTAGGTTATACAACACTAGAAAGTAATCTGAAGCTTGTATTTCACACATTATCCTTAAAACAAATTTACTTCCTACCACATTCCTACCACAGGTGTTTAGGATCAATGATGTTTGTCTAGTTCAATACCACAATACCCACTCACAATGAATTGAATAATATCACTCTATTATAAAGAATATTGACCTTAGGGTGATTGTTATCTATTTTGATTTTAACAATCAAATTAAATGTTACTAATATTCTCTTTTAGTGTTGTTTTGATAGCATTTTAAGTTTCAAGTTAATTGGAATTCATTTGCTATATGAACAAATAACTTAAAGGCTGAGAATGTGTAAGTCCTGCCTGAGACACCAAAATTCCCCTCGGGATAATTATCCCTCTCGGGAGAAGAGCATCATGACTAGGATAAAAGACCCTTGAGTTCTAGTAGTGAATCCTACCCGGAAAAATAAATTTCCACAACCGGGACAAGTGTCATCTTGCCTGAGACAAATTGAAGCTATACTATGAAATTTGAAAATTCATGACTGTTAGAAGGCACCTCAACCAGAAAATGTCACGTTATCACTAGAAGTTGACCAAACTAATATCCCGACTCGAAGACACCCGATTCTTAGAAGTCAAAGCTACAAGTCAACCTTTTTAGATGGACATCCCGCTTAGGACAGGTTCTATCCCGACTAGAAAATTTGATTAGGGACTAGCCGTTAGAGCTATCATCCAATCTCCTAATCACACGTGGACAATCCCGATACGGACACCCTACTTTCTGATCAGGACACAGGCTTTTCAGACAACATTAAATGTACTTATAAGAGAACATTAGGGAGATTTATGGCTAATTGGTAAGTAATCAGTATAAATACCCTACCAAAATGCCATTTATGATATTCAACTACTTTCTAAGTGTCAAAACTCTTGCAAAAAGTGTTAGCCTTAAACACTTGGGTTATTTTGTAATTAGGTTGTGTGTGAGTCAAATTATAAGGTGTGAGTCAAATTATAAAGAATTGATTCTTGTGTGAGCCATTAAAATTCAAAGGAATTTTGGGTTAAGTGTTAGCCTTAGGAAAATACCTAGTTGGGAGTGAGCTAGTTAAAGCTCCATTTGTAATCTAAGGTATTAGATTAGTGAATACCCAATTGCAATTGGGAAGAGTAGAGTTAGTTAACACCCGAACCTCTATAAATTTTGTGTCTCCTTCTACCCTTGTCTTCTCTTTACTTTATTGTGTGCAAAAATTTCATCCCCCCCTCTTCTTGGTGATTATTTATGCAACAATTGGTATTAGAGAAATGTTTAGAATTCAAGCTTCATCAAATCTAGCAAAGATCAACAATGACCCAAGAAGGATTCCAAATCCTGAAGCCTTACTTTAATGGGTCCTATTATGCCCATTGGAAGTTTAGAATGGAAGTATACTTGGATAGTGAAATCATTGATGTTTCGGATAGTGTTTGCAAGGAATAAACACCACCAATAAAGAAAAATGCTGAAGGAGAAAAAGAAATTCTTCTACAAGATGAGTGGACTGAACCACACAAGAGGGCAAATGGCAAGAACAAGAAGGTCATGGCCATTCTAGCAAACTCTCTTTCTCTTGAAGAGTGTGGGAGTGATCAACATTATCTAACCACATATAGCGTGTGGAAGACTGTGGAGAACTACCATGAAGGCACCAAGCAAGTCTGTACAAGGAAGATTCAACTTCTCATGAACAAGTATGAGCTCTTCAAGATGAAGCCCACTGAGTCCATCATCGATATGACAAACTGCCTACTCTCCATCTTCAATAGCATGAAGAAATATGGAAGACATGCAAGCCTTAACGATGTCAATAACAAGATCTTAAGAAGTCTTCCTATGAAGGATTATGGCTTAAGAGTGGCAAGTATAGAAGAAGTCAATGAGGATTTGAGCACCAATCCTACTGATGTGCTCATTGGCAAGCTTCGAAGACATGAGATGGCTCTTGATAGGGAAAAGGAGCTTGAGGATGAAAGAGAGAAGAAGAAGCCTCTTGAACTCAAAGTAAGCATTACTTCCTCCAAGGTTCAAGAGTTGGACCTTATTGGTGATGATAAGGTAAGTGAAGAAGAAGTTGAGGAGATAGCCATGCTCTCTAGGAAGATGAAGAAGATGATAGTCAACAAATATGAGACTGTCAAGAACTACAAGCAATGAGCTTCAAGATTCAAAGGCTCTTAATCCAACTTCAACAAAAAATAAGAAGGATATGAATTCTATGAATGTGGGAAAAAAGGCCACATTAAATCTGACTGCCCCAAGCTCAAGAAGTACAAAGGCAAGTCTCACAAGAGTGGAGGAGACAAAGACCACAAAGCTACATGAGATGATTCTACATTAAGTGATGATGAAGGAAGCCAAGGAGATGTAGCAAACTTGTGCTTCATGCCTTTGGAGGACAACTCTAAGGTAACTTCTACTTTTTCCTCTTATACTTTAAATGCTTATGTTGATAATGATGTTGATAATGATCTCAATGAGGTTTTGAGCTTAGAAGTAGAAAGATATAAAAATAAAATGGATTTTCATAAAAGAAAATAGTTCCAAGCTTAAGGATGATATATCCAACCTTCAAAAGGTTGTGGAAGAGCTAAAAACTTCTAGTGCTTCCCTTAAGAAGTTATTGGATGAGTTTTCATCTAGATCCTCAACTAATTCTTTACTTAAGGAAAATAATGCTTTGAAAAATGAGGTTGAGGAGCTAAGACTTTCTATTTCTAAATTGCACAAAGGGAAGGAGAATTTGGATGCTCTTATTATATCTCAAAGGCCTCCCTTGGTGAGATATGGCTTAGGCTTTAATGGTGCATCATCATCATCTACACCTAGCACCATATTTGTTAAAACATCTACATCACAAACCTCTTCTCTTGAGGTAATTGCCTTCAAGGCAAAGAACAAATCACACACAAAAGCTCTTACTTAAGAAAAGAGTAGTCAAGGCTCATATGGCTCAAGAAGGAAACCTCAAAAGGCCAACCATGCTTTCTTATATAAGAGGCATGCACCTAAGAAAGCACCCACTATATATGAATGTATTTGTTGTTACACCTATTCTTCTCATGCCTCAAACATGAAGGTTGTGTGGCCAAAACCTCAAGTGAGATGGCATAAGTCTTTCAAGACTAAGCAATGCCATTATTACATGGAGTTTGGGCATATCAACATTCATTGTTTGATAAGAAAATCCCATTGGAATTTCTCAAAGACTAACCTCCAAGGACCTAAGTTTTGTTTGGGTACCTAAAAACCAAACTTGACTTTTTGTTTTGTAGGTATGCCTTAAGTCCACAAGCAAGGAGAATGTATGGCTATTGGATAGTTGATGCTCAAGGCATATGACCAAAAACAAAAGCCTCTTCACAAGCATCAAAAGTGTGGATGGAGATAAGGTTATCTTTGGAAACAATGCTAACTCTATCTAGATCAATAATGTCTCATCTTGTTGATCCAATGAATAGGGATAATTTAGATACTAACATAATTATACATGATAGGAATCTCATTATCATGATCCCATGATGATTTTCTTCATGCTACGTTTCATATCATGGACTTTCATTAATCAGTTTAAGATCTATACCAATTCATATGCAAATAATACTAATATAATGAAAGAATGCTTTTATGAATGTGTACACTAAGTGCTAGAGGCGATTGCCTTTTGGGCACATCTCTAACACAAACAAATCAAGAAGCAAAAGTTGTAGAGGTCTAGAAGTACTCATATTGTTTTCGAGCTTGAATAATGATTTGTGTTGCTTCCCCTTTTGACATGGCTCATAAGTCTTGTCCTTTATATATTTGACCTTTGGGAGTCCATCTACTAGCTCATTCTTGCTAAGGCTTTGAATTAGATCCACACTTGCATTTCCAAACCTTCTATACCATAGCCAAGATTGTTCACTAATAGACATTAGACAACTTGAGGAAACATTAGTCAACTTGTGTAAAAAAATTATATAAGTATGACCATCTCTTTCTCATTTGAATATCTCTCATTCAAAGAGGTCATAAGATATCCATTGGAGCTAAAGATGACTTAGTTTCCCTTATCACATAATTGACTCACACTCAAAAGATTATGTTTCAAACCATCAACAAGCATCACATCTTCTATAATTGAATTGCCATTGAGTCGTATGGAACCAAAAGAGTGTTCAGGGGAGAAGGGTAACTATGAATGAGGTTTCTAGTGGAAATGAGTTTGCTTTACAGCTTGCTAAGCTTACAAAGCAAGTAATAAATGAGATATGTGGAATTTGTAATGTATATAGCTATGGTGCTAATGCTTACCCATCTTCTGACTCTTTTGTTGGTAATGCTGTGGAGCAAGTGAACATGATGAATTCATTTTAGCCACGACAACATTACAATCCATATTCAAATTGTAACATTCGTTGTTTAGGACTTAGTTAGAATAAGTATGTGAGAAAGATACATATAGACTCCACATGAAAGACATTATCAATAAAATTAAATAAATAACTAAATTAGAAATTAAAATAAATTAAATCAATTTGTATAGTTAATTTTATTAAATTAGACCATTTGATTAAATTTTATTTTAAATAAAGACTAGTGAAACTAGATATATGTAAAAAAATGTGGAAATAATAATTATAAAAAAATTAAATTAAACAAAAAAAAAGAAAAGGAAAAGAAAAGAAAAAGAAAAGAGAGAAGAGAAAAGAAATAAGAGAAAAAAAAAAAGAGGAAACATATATGAATTGGACGGGTAGTAAGGTGGTAGAACGGTTATTTTGGTCTAAAATGGTAGCTTCTACACATATTTCTCAATCTCTTTTTATTTTTCTTCTCTCCCAACAATAGCAACCCCTTTTTTTTCAATCTTTCCATCCAATATTTGCATCAAATTCATTCCAGATTAAATTGTTCTTGTAAGTAATAATCTCTCTTTGTTTAAGTATTCATTAGAGTCTGTATATAGGCAGTGATTTCCACCATGATTTTGAAGAAGTTTTAAATATAAAACTTATAGATTTATGTCTTAGGTTTATGGATATATAAATAATTTTGTACGATTTAGTCTATAGAAAGAGATATATGTGATTGATTGAGACTGGTTTCTAAAAGAGTACTAATAGGATACCCTACTATAGTTGCTTATTTTGATCATCTTAAGGACTGAATTAATAGAAACTCAAAGCATGAAAGTTGTTTTTCTATATGTTATCTAGTTGTATATTAAATTTCATTATCAGATCCATGGTAGAAGTTGAGTTATGATAAAGAAAATTATGATTATTCCTTTGATTGAGCTACTTTTGGTGCTTGTACAGCCCTAATAAATTCATCCTTATTTTTTAGCTATTTATATACCTAATTAATTAATGTACAAAACATAAAAGTTTTAAATCTATGTTTTAGCTATACCGTGTTGAAGCTCTACCTCAAAATGTTGTGTATTTTGTGAGTTCTGATTATAAAAAATGACACCAATCGATTGTTACTTTGTGTTAAATTAGTTATATTATCCATATTAATTAAGGACATCAATGACCGAAATGATAAAACTGGCAAACATAAAAAATATTCTAAAGTATTCTATATAAGTGCTCATAAAGTTTCATAACAATATAATCAATACATTGAAATATATGAAATTTTAAATATAGCATTTTTAAACTGCCTAGGGGCAGAAGATAGGGTAAATTTTGAAATTTGCACAAAAAATTGTGTAATACTCTAAAAATTATAAAATTTTAATATGTCATAGTATTATTTGTTAAATTTAATTAAAAATAAGAATCACTCAAATTGGACAAATATAGAAAAATTTATAAGGTCAATAATCCTAAAGAGTCACATTGTCACTTGGGAGAAACTTTAGTTATTTATTTAAACCCAAATAAAGAATAAGTATTTTAACAATATATTAATCAATTATATTTTCAATTTAGACCCTCGATAAGAGGAAAATAACAAAAGTGAACAAGATCGAATTTTAAAATTTGAAAAAGCTCCATCGAGGTTTGTACATATATGCATTTTAGTTTGCCTAAATGCATGATTTGTGTGTGTGTGTATGGCATCATTCAGAATACAATTTGGAGTTTTAGCTAGCTCACTCTCAACTAGATATTTTACCAAGGCTAACACTCAACTCGAATTGCTCTTGTATTTTTATAGCTCACACAACAGCTAATTTCTTGTAATTTGGCTCACACTACCCAATTACAATCCCAAGTGTTTCAAGATTAACACTTGAACCCTTACACAAAACAATTGATGAAGAGATTGAGAAAATAAATTGCAAGAGTTTTGGCACTTCTTAAGTTGTTAGATTTATTAAATGGCCTATTGGTAAGATATTTATACTGATTATCTACTAATTAGCTGTTACAAATTGGTGTTATAACTCTTTCTAACATTCTCTTACAAGTGCATTAAATGCTATTTGCAAAGAGAGATGTCTCGATCGGGAACATGACTTTTCCGGTCAGGGAATGGCCAATTTTGATATGTGGCAGTTTCTGATTGACTGATTCGTCCAACAACTAGTTTTTATTTAATGTTCCCTGTTGGGAGTCCTGGAGTCCCGGTCGGAACTTGCCCAATGGTGTCATTACCAAGAACTTGGGTTTGCTTGCTTTGAGAGCTTTCCGGTCGAGACCAAAAAATTAAATTTTGGACTCAGTTTTGCACGTTTGAAGAGATGCAATGGTCAAATAATATTCAAATGTTCTGATCAGGAAGAGTGGTTTCCCGAGTGGGATATGTGGAGTTGTAACAATTAAATTGATGACCAAGATGTCACTGGCGGGAGGGATAATATCCCAAGCTGGACATTGTTCCCGAGCGGGAAATGTGTTTTCCGAACGGGAGTTATAGGGACTCCGAGAATTTTTAGGAGAGAAGGGAATGAAGCTATCTATAGAGTCTAGTATTCACATCAAACAAGTAAAGAGCATGCATAGACAAACAATTTTACATGTAAAAATAAGGTTTAAAATTTTCTCAAATCAATGTGCTCTCATCAAGCATACCAAGCTCTCTTTTTATAAAATAAAACCTTTCATCATTTAGGGGCTTGGTAAAGATATTTACCAATTGGTCTTCGGTATTAATAAAATCTAACACTACATCACCATTTTGAACACGATCTCTTAAAAAATGATGTCTTATGTCAATGTGTTTACTTCTTGAAAGTTGGATGGGGTTTTTTGAGAGATTTATTGCACTAATATTATCACATTTAATTGGAATGTGGTCAATTTCTTGACCATAATCCTTGAGTTGTTGCTTCATCCAAAGGACTTAAGTGCAACAACAACCAGCCGACACATATTCAGCTTTAGAGGTAGACAAGGTAACCGAAACTTGTGTTTTTACTATATCAAGAAACTAAACATATACCAATAAAGTGACAAGTTCCAGATGTGCTTTTTCTATCCAACAAACTACCGGCATAGTTGACATCTAAGAAACCAATGATATGAAATGAAGAATTTCTAAAATACCATAGTCCTAAATGCATAGTGCCATATAGATATTTCAAAATTCTTTTTATAGCATTCAAATGTGATTCTTTAGGACATGATTGAAATCTTGCATACAAGCATACAATATACATAATATCAGGTCTAAAGGAGGTTAAATAAATAAGTGAACCGATCATACCTCTATAAAGCTTCTCATCAATAGCTTTACACTTTTCATCTTTGTCTAATTTTGTTGATGTATCCATTGGAATCTTGGCATTCTTACATTCATCCATCCCTAATTTCTTGATCAATTCCTTATTGTACTTGGATTGATTGATGAAGATGCCATCTTTGCCTTGCTTAATTTGAAGTCTAAGGAAAAATTTGAGCTCTCCCATCATGCTCATCTCAAATTCCCTAGTCATATACTTAGCAAATTCTTAGCAAAGATCCTCGTTAGTAGACCCAAAAATAATGTCATCAACATAAATTTGAACAATGAGAGTGTCATGCTCATGTTTTTCAATAAAAAAGAGTTGTGTCAACATGCCCTTTTAAGAATCCATTATTTAAGAGAAAAGCACTTAGTCTTTCATACCATGCTCTAGGAGCTTGCTTTAATCCATATAAAGCCTTAGTGAGTTTATAGACATGATTTAGAAAAGCATGATCTTCAAAATTAGGGGTCGTTCAACATATACTTCCTCTGATATAAAAACATTTAAAAAAGCATTTTTTACATCCATTTGAAAAAGCTTGAAATTCATGTGGCATGCATATGTTAATAAAATACATATAGCTTCTAATCTTGCTACTAGAGCAAAGGTTTCATCATAATCAATGCCTTTCTCTTGGTTGTATCCTTTAACAACCAATCTAGCCTTGTTTCATATAATGTTACCATCCTCATCTAGTTTGTTCCAATAGACCCACTTACTACCAATGATTGGGTAGTTACTAGGTCTTGGAACCAAGGTCCAAACTTCATTCCTCACAAATTGATTGAGTTCATCTTACATTGTAGTCACCTAACTTTCATCATCCAAAGCTTCACTAATTGACTTTGGCTCAAGTTGAGATACACAAGCAACATTAGAATCAAGAAATTTTGAACGAATACTTACACCTTTTGAAGGATCACCAATGATTTGCTCCTTTGGGTGGTTTCTTGCATATCTCCATTCCCTTAGTAACTCATTGGTCTCTTGTTCTTGAGCTAGATATTGCTCCTCTACTTGTAGTTGTTCCTTATCAAGGACATTCTTTGTTGTGGATATCTATTGTTCTGCTTGATCGAGATTGAGATTCTCCATAGAACCTACAACATCATTCAACGAAATACCTTTCCCAAGAATAAGTCTATAGGATTCATCAAAATTAATATGCATAGTCTCTTCTACAACCAATGTTCTTTTATTAAAGACTCTATAGGCTTTGCTAGAGGTGGAATAGCCAAGAAATATACCTTCATCCGATTTTAAGGCAAATTTTCCAAGATTGTCCTTGGTATTGAATATGAAGCATTTGCAACCAAA
The DNA here is from genome assembly GCA_949630135.1 of Balakata baccata. NCBI lineage: Eukaryota > Viridiplantae > Streptophyta > Magnoliopsida > Malpighiales > Euphorbiaceae > Balakata > Balakata baccata. The sequence continues at coordinate 31,200 of CATIWF010035066.1, forward strand.
TACTCTAAGATATGAAATCTTTGGTTGTCTTCCATTCCAAAGCTCATAAGAGGTTTTATTCAAAATGGGTCTTTTAACACACGATTTACAATATAACATGCGGTATTAGTGGCTTCCGCCTAGAAATAGGTTGGAAGTCCATACTCATTAAACATTATTCTAGCCATTTCTACCAATGTTCAATTGTTCCTTTCAACTACTCCATTTTGTTGAGGAGTTCTTGGTGTAGAAAAATCATGAGAAATGTCATTTTCCAAACAATAATTTTCAAAAATCTCATCATCATCAAAATCATTTATGGTAGAAGAGAAAGTGGATGTTACCTCATTGGAGTTGTCCTCCAAGGCCATGAAGCACAAGTTGGCTACATCTTCTTGGTTTTCCTCACCATCACTTGATGTAGGATCATCCCATGTAGCTTTATGGCCCTTGTCCCCTCCATCCTTGTGAGACTTGCCCTTATACTTCTTAAGCCTAGGACATTCAGATTTAATATGGCCTTTCTTCCCACATTCATAGCACTTCATCTCCTATTTATTTTTGTTGAAGTTGGATGAGGAGCTTTTGAATTTTGAAGCTCTTTGCTTGTAGACTATCATTCTTTTGACCCTTTTAGATAGCATGGCTATCTCCTCATCCTCTTCTTCACTCACTCCATCATCACTAATGAGGTCTATGTCTTGGGCCTTTAAGGAGATGTTGCTTGCTTTGAGAGCAAGAGGCTTCTTCTTCTCTCTTTCTCCTTCAAGTTCTTTTTCTCTCATGAGAGCCATCTCATATGTTAGAATCTTGCCAATGAGCACATCGGTAGGAATGATGCTCAAATCCTCATTGGCTTCTTCTATACCTGCCACTCTTGATCCATAGTCTTTCATTGGAAGACTTCTCAAGATTTTGTTATTGACATCTTCAAGGCTTGTGTGTCTTCCATATTTCTTCATATTATTGATAATGAAGAGTAGGCGGTTTGTCATCTCCGTGATGGTTTCATTTGGCTTCATCAGGAAGAGTTCATATTCGTTCATTAGGAGTTGAATCTTCCTAGAACGAACTTGCATTGCTCCTTCGTGATAGTTCTCCAAAGTCCTCCACATATTATAGGCGGTTAGACAATGTTAGACTCTCCCACACTCTTCAAGAGAAAGGAAGCTTGCTAGGGTGGTCATGGCCTTCTTGTTTTTACCATTTGCTCTTTTATGTGGTTCAATCCACTTATCTCTTGGGAGATGTTCATCCTCTCCATTAGCATTCTTTCTTATTGGTGGTGTCCATTCTTTGCGAACACTATCCCACACATCAATGCCTTCACTATCTAAATATGCCTCCATTCTAAACTTCCAATTGGCATAATTTGACCAATTAAAATAAGGTTTGAGGCTTTGGAATCCTTCTTATGCCATTGTAGATCTTTGCTAGAGCTGATTAGGCTTGACTTCTAGACCTTGCTTTAATACCAATTGTTGCCTAAATAATCACCAAGAAGAGGGGAGGGGAGGGGGGGATGAATTGGTGGGAAATTAAAAATTTGCACTCTCAAGATAATAAAAGAGAAGGAGAAGATTGAGACACAAATTTTATAGAGGTTCGGGTGTTAACTAACTCTGCTCCTCTCCCCAAGTTAGATTGGGTATTCACTAATCTAATTACTTAGATTACAATCTTTGGAGTTTTAATAAGCTCACTCCCAACTAGGTGTTTTTTCAAGGCTAACACTCAACCCAAATTTTCCTTGTGTTTTGTGGCTCACACAACAACCAATTCCTTGTAATTTGGCTCACACTACCCAATTACAAGACAACCCAAGTGTTTTCAAATTAACACTTGAACCAATATACAAAAGCAATTAATGAAAGGATTTGAGAAAATAAATTGCAATAGCTTTGGCACTTGTTAAGTTGTTGGTTCTAATTAAATAGCCTTTTGGTAAGGTATTTATACTGATTACCTACCAATTAGCCGTTACAAATGGTGTCATAACTCTTTCTAACGTTCTCTTACAAGTGCATTAAATGCAGTTTGCAGAGAGAGGTATCCCGATCGGGAACTATGATATCCCTATCAGGAAATACCCAATTATATTACGTGGCAGCTTCTGGTTGGCTGAAATCTCCAACGGCTAGTTTTTATTCAAGTGTCCCGGTCAGGACTCCATGTGTCCCGGTCGAGACTTGCCCGATGATGCCACTGCCAGGAACTTGGGTCTTCTAGACTTTGAATGAGTCCCGATCGGGACTACCCTTCCCCGTCAAGACCTGAGTCTGTTTTGACTTTCTGATGATGTGGCACATTATGGTGATGTCTCCTCTTCAACAGTCATATATTTTTAAATGTCCTGCTCGAACCGCAACCATTCCCAGTCGGAAAACTGAGTGTCCTGGTTGGGACATCCCATGTCCCGGTCTGTTTTTACTACTGGAACTTTTGGGCTATCACCCTGCAGACCCTTGGTTTGCATGGTCTGCTTTACAGTCCCAGTCGGGACGTTATTGTCCCGATCTGGAAATCTCTGATCCCGGTCGGGACATACCATTTCTTGGTCTGCTTTGACTACTAGAACTTTGAGACATTTAGAGACAATGTTTTCCTAGTCTGGATATGGCACTTCCCTGTTTGGACTTGTGTCCCGGTCGGGAGTTACACGTCTCCATGAAATTCTTGAGTTGTTTAATGAGGAAACGTTAACCAAATGTGCTGAAACTTTGAATATTATCTAAACAACACTTAACAAATATGTTAGTAACAATTAATTTGATTATCAAGATCAAAATAGAGAGCAATCACCCTTTGGTTAACATATACTTTCCATGAATTGCATAAAAATAAGTTTTTTAATTTTTGTCCATAAAAATTACTAAATTTTTTTTTTATAAAAATCACTTTCATCAATTCTTTCACCGAATTACGGATATGGACAACAATATGACACTACAATTCTTTGAATTTACTGATGTAGCATCTATATAGATGATAATGTAACATTATAAGTATTCTAGTGCCACATCATTGTCCACATTAGCAATCCGGTAAGCTAATATTGTTCAAAATTATTTTTATGGAAAAAAATAAAGTTTCATGATTTGTATGGAAAAAATTAAAAAATTATTTATGTGCAAGTTATTAAAAGTATAATGACCATCGGTGAAATTATTCATACTCCAGCACTTCCTTTGCCATCTATTCTTAGTTTATCTCAGCTATCTTTCAATTTAATTTTTGTTAGTAAACTTACTCATTCCTTAAATTATTCTGTCTCATTATTTCCTAATTATTATGTGTTTCAGGATCTTGTGACGAAGCAGGTTATTGGTAAAAGACATAAGTCTGGGGGTCTTTACATCCTTGATACAAAAGTGTCGAGATCCATAGCTTGTTCTGGAATAGTCAACTCATTTGAAGCACATTGTAGGTTTGGTCGCCCCTCTCTTTCTATGTTAAAGAAATTTTATCCTCAGTTTCAAAGTTTGTCCTCATTAGATTGTGGATCATATCAATTTACAAAACATTATCGTCTTAGTTCAAGTCCAAGAGTCAATAAATGAGCTAGTGCTCCTTTTGAGTTAGTGCATTCAGATGTCTGGGGTCCTTGTCTTGTTATATCCAAATCAGAATTTCAATATTTTGTTACATTTGTTGATGATTATTCTCGAATGACATCGTTATACTAAATGAAAAATCATTCAGAGGCGTTTTCTCATTTTTCTACTTTTTATACTGAAATTAAAACTTAGTTCCATGTCTCTGTTCAAACTTTAAGAAGTGATAATGCTAAAAAATATTTGTCTACCACTTTTCAAAATTACATGATTCAACATGGTATTCTTCATCAGACTTCTTGTGTTGATACATCATCTCAAAATGGGGTTGCTGAGCAAAAAAATAGACACCTTTTAGAAATTGCAAGAGCATTTTTGTTCCAATTGAAGGTTCCTAAATGTTTTTGGGCAAACGCTGTCTATACAGCTTGTTTTTTTATTAATTGGATGTCATTGTTTGTTCTTAATGGTGAGACACCTTATCATGTTCTTAATGGTGAGACACCTTATCATGTTCTTTTTCTAGATAAAACATTATTTCCTATTAAACCTAGGATCTTTGGATGCATTTGCTTTGTTCGGGATGTTCATCCTCATGTTACAAAATTAGATCCAAAATCTCAAAAGTGTATTTTTCTTGGGTATTCTGCTGTCCAAAAGGGGTATAGGTGTTATTGTCCTACTCTTAACAGATATCTTGTTTCAGCTGATGTCACCTTCTTTGAGGACACTTCGTTTTCTTCACCTCCATCTTATACAAGTCAGGGGGAGGATGATGATTTGTTAATCTATACCATTACATCTTCAATTTCTAATCATATTGAGTCTATCTCTACTCGTCCTAAGCCTCTTATAGTGCAAGTCTATTCCCAACGAATGACTCCCTCAGAACCATGTCCTGTGCCAGCTGCACCTACTAATTCGTCGTCAAATCCAATCCCTCAATCTGTTAATCCAGATTATCTTTCCATTGCTCTTTGAAAAAGTAAATGTCAGTGTACTTATCATGTTTCATCTTTTATGTCTTATGATTATTTATCATCGTCATCTTGCACTTTTATTGGTTCTCTAGATTCAATTTATATTCCTAAAGTTGCTCATGAAGCATTATCTCATCCTGGTTGGCGTCAAGCTATGATTGAGGAAATGAATGCTTTAGAAGATAATGGTACTTGGACTTTAATGAATTTACCTATAGGGAAGAAAGCAATCGGCTATAAATAGGTGTTTGCAGTAAAATTTAATCATGATGGATCATTTGCACGTCTAAAAGCTCTCTTGGTTGCTGAAGGATATACCTAAACATGTGGTGTAGATTATTCTAACATTTTTTCTCCTGTTGATAAGCTTATATCTGTCAGATTATTTATCTCTATGGCTGCCACTTATAATTGGTCATTGTATCAACTTGACATCAAAAATGCTTTTCTTCATGGTGATCTTCAAGAAAATGTTTATTTAAAGCAACCACCTAGCTTTGTTGCTCAAGGGGAGTCTGGAAAGATAAGTCATCTTCGTAAATCAGTTTATAAGCTCAAACAAAGTCCTCGTGCTTGGTTTGGAAAATTTAGCCAAGCTGTTGAGAAGTTTGGAATGAAAAAAAGTCAGTCTGACCATTCAATATTCTAAAGAAAGTCTGTGGATGGCATTATTCTATTAGTAGTGTATGTGGATGACATTGTCATTACTAGTAGTGATACTACAGATATCTCATCTCTTAAAACATTTTTTCAGGGCCAATTTCATACTAAACATTTGGGGATGTTGAAATACTTCTTGGTTGTTGAAGTGAACAAAAGCAAAAAGCGAATTTTCTTCTCTCATTGAAAATATGTGCTTGATTTGTTATCTAAAACAGGAAAATTGGAGGCTAAACCGTGCAAAACTCCAATGGTTCCTAATTTGCAACTGACAAAAGAATGAGAATTGTTTGAGGATCCTAAGAGGTATATAAGATTTATTGAAAAGCTCAACTATTTTACTTTGACTCATCCAAATATTGCATATTCAGTTAGTGTTGTAAGTCAATACATATCTTCCCCATCTGTTCATCATGACGGCAGTGGAACAAATATTGTATTATTTAAAAGGAGTACCTAGGAGAGGTATTTTGTATGGCAAACATGGTCATACTAAAATTGAGTATTTTTTGAATATTGATTGGGCTGGATCTAAGGATGATAGGAGATCTACTTCAGGCTATTATGTATTCGTATGTGAAAATTTGGTTTCATGGAAAAGTAAGAAGCAGTATTTTGTCTCACGTTCGAGTGCAGAATCAGAATATCAGGCTATTGTACAACATGTTTGTGAAATTATATTGATATGCCAACTAAGCTATGGTGTGATAATCGGGATGCTCTTTACATTGCATCCAATCCAGTATTCATGAGCGAACAAAGCATATCGAAATTGATTGTCATTTCGTTTGTAAAAAGATTCAGCGAGATCTAATCTCTACAGCATATGTGAGAACTGGATAGCAGTTAAGAGATAACTTTACAAAAGCTCTTAATGGAACTCGTGTTTCTGATATTTGTAACAAGCTGAGCATAATTGATATCTATGCTCCAGGTTGAAGGGAAGTGTTACAAGATTATAGGCTATATTATAGGATGTAAATATGTATTATTAATCTAAATAGAAATTAGCTTGATTATAGTAATTATTTTGATTTTCTTTCTATTTTAGTCTTTACAAAGTTATATATATATATAACTTTGTGTGTGTACTCAATCAAATTCTCTCAATTTTTTTTTGTCTTCATAAGTTCTAAACTATTGTCATGGTTATTAATTATAGGTAGTGATCATATGAAAGATTACAAGGGAGAAAGTTTATGGAACTGAAAGTCTTATCCTAATTTTTCCTAAAGGAATTCTAAATATTATCCTTGGTAGGAAACCATCTAATTCCAAATCAATTTTATTAAAACTTCATAGAAGAAAATTTTAAATTAAAGGAAAAAAACAAGGTGAAAAAATCATTAGGAAAATATTGATCACCTATTAATCCCTGTCCTCAGCACATAAACTACAAGTTAATTTCTGCAAAGTAATCATAATTATGCAGTAAACCAATAATATGTTAAAAAGAAATAAACTTCAAAATAAGTCAGGCCGTAATTCTTGAACCCTTTTGATCATAGGCATGTATTCCTTCATTATCTTGGATAACATAAAGTAATTAATTAATAAACCAAAAATATAAAGTAATCTTAAACGTTATGAACTAACTTTTCATGTTCTCACTGTATATAGGAAATGAATTGCTCATTTGACACGTTGATCTCAATATCTACAACCAAGTAACCTTTTATCATTGGTCATTTGCATCACTGTCTTTCGTATTCTGAAAAGTCTATTAATTTGTTCATTAGAAATAGTCATTTTTCACTTATAAGATTCAAAGGGACACCGTTTTTTTAATAATAGATCATTTGATCATTTTGGCTTCATATATATTAATAGATTCACAGTGCTCTTACCAAAATAACCCCAAAACAAAACGACACTATTTTTTTCCCCTCAAACCTAAACAAAACGACACCGTTTGGTTTTTACTTCTGCTCCCCTATCTACACCTGCGCCCTCTTCGCCAACTGCTGCACCATCTCCTAAGTGGCAGCTACACATGTGCCCTCTTCCTCTCTTCTTCCTCTGTTCCTCCAATTTCTGATTTGTGTTTTTTGATTTCATGTTGATTTATTATTTGAGAATAGTTCCAAAATCAACAAACACCTCAAAAATTAAAAAAGAAGTTAATGTTAGATCTGAATAAGAAAAACAGCAAAGAAAAAAAAAAGTAGTGAGAGGAGGAGCGACAGAGAGAGGAATGCAAGGATATGAGAGACAAATAAAGCAACAAAAAATTAAAACAAAAAACAAAAGGTTCTTCTATACATGATTGTCTCAACTTACTCTCCAGAAAGAGTTCTTGGTCTGTCAAATTTGTTAGAAGGAATGATAATATGGCAGTACATAGTTTAGCTAAATTTTCAGTTCATCTTTCAGTTGTTTTAATGAAGCTCTGCATTTTTTTTTTTAAAAAAAAAAAACTGAGAAGCAAAGAGAGAGAGAGCTTATGATACCTTTTTTGTAATTTAAAAAAATATATATATTGCAATCTTCGATACTCCACCACTTCTCTTGATTTTCCTTTGCTTACTCCATCATCTTCATCAATTAGACTTCACATACAAGAGTTTCCGTTCCAACGTCTCTTTGTAGTCTCGGCCTTAACAAGCTTGAATGGGAGAGGTGTTTCTTACTTCTAATCTTCATTTTCTCTAATTTGATGGTATTTGGAAGATGAGAAATGGAGGAAATTAACATAGACTTTTCGGTTTTGATTCAAGAAAGTGGACGGTACACTTTGGCTAGAAAAAAGATGAATTGTGTTAAGGAAGAAGTAAAGTAATTAGAAAGGAATGTGGTCTTCTTCTTGCCATATATTAATAGATTAATTAATGTTTGGCATGCATGTTGGCCAGATGGCACACATGCAATAAGGTTTTTGTTAATTAAATTGTGATTTAACTTTAATTAATTCAATTATATATATTTATTACCAAATTTTCAATTGAGTCTCTCAGCTTTCTACTATTCCCATCGAACTGTGTACTAGATTTTATTTTTTCAATTTCATGCCCTAAATATTGCAATTATAATTTTTATTTCTAATTTAAATATCAATATTTTTTCAATGGTTTAAATCTTAATACTTATTGAATATCCAATTGGATATTTAATTTGATTTTCATCCAATTGATATATGAAAGTTCACATTAATATTATGATTGGAGCCATATCATAATTACAGCTATTTATTAATTATTAGATATTATCACATATTGTAAAATTATATGAATAAATATATAAATAAAATCACAGCAAAAATAATAATTAGGGAAAAGTTTAAAAAACAAGATAATAATAATTGGTCATCAAAATATATTAAAACAATGTTAATAAAATATCCGACACAACACGATTGTAACATACTAGTTTTCTAATAAATTAGCTTATGCATTTCTATTACCAGTATGATTGTAAAAATTAGTCTAATTTGGCCGGTTCAACTGAAAAAATTGGAAGCTGGTCCTTAGACCAGATGGTTTTTACCTTTAAATCCGAAGGGAAATGACCCGACCAAAAAACGGGCGATCCAGCTAGTTAAACTAGAAAAATCGAAAATCGGACCAGATTGACCGATCTTTCCAGCTCATTATATTTTTTTATAAAAAAAATTAATTATTAAATCTGGTCCAACTTAGCAAATTTAAAAAAAAAATTGACTCTAAAACTATATTGGTTAACCACAAACTAGTCAAATTGATCAAAATAAACGTATTTTTGAAAGCTTAACTCATCTTTATTTATAAGATATTATGCTATATTTCTTTTTTTTTATGTGGAATTGTTGACTCATTTTTATTTTTTTTCTTACTTCTTTTTTATATTATTTTTTCTTTACAATTTGAGATTTTTAGCTTACATTTATATTTAATCATTAATTAAATATTTAGTTATACAAATATATGGAATATGATTTTTTTTTTAAAAGAGAATATGAGATAAGTTATATCAGTCTTGTAAACTAAGAATGACCTCCAACAACTTATATTATATTTTTATTATGCATGAGACATATTATGTCTTATTATATATGAAATATTATATTTTATGAAAATATTACGTAGACTGGTTCGATCTTAGTTCGATCTTAAATTTGTGACCCGCTGGCTTTCTTGACCGGACCGATTTTTACAACCTTAATTACTAGAGCTAGTCCAAGTAAAATCCTTTATTAAATCATATTACATAGTGGATAAACAAAACTAGTTAGCGAAACCCTTGTAAATTCCACTACATTTTGACAACTTAAAAAAGAGTAGCTTTAACAAGGAATTAAGTGTTGGTAACTCTTTGTTCCTTAGTTTCCAAACAGGAAGTGAAATGTGATTGTAACACAGAATTCAACCAGTTAAACTATTCCCAATTTGGGAGATTTTTGGTATATCTTTAATCATTGTTCACAAATTACTATTTCTTAAATCACTCTGATTCTGAAGCACTAGTGCACTACCAATTTCCATATTTCATTGTTACATTCCAACTTATCAAACAATGTTGTGCATATTAGTCTTTAGACCTTAATGAAGCACCTAAATAGCAGAAAGGCTCAAATAATTTGAAAAATAGTAAAGATAACTCAAATAATATATAAAAAGAAACACAGTTGTACATTATAAAATCTTCAAAGGCCATGTATAGTAATAGATCATGAATTGCTAAACCTAAAGTACAAATATAGTTGATCTAAATTAAAAGTTAATAATAGAAACATCAGGTGGATAGTTGAAAAGTCACCTCATGAGTGGAGGAATTGGATGAAGAAGAACGAAGACTTGGCTGGATCCTCGAGATCTTCTGCATCAGTGTCGGGTTAACTGATTGAAATAAGGGACGTTGTAAGTTGTGGGGTCCAAAAAATTTTAAATTGTTTAATTTATAATAGTATTACAATAAGGAAGTGACCCATATATGTAATTGGTACGAGTTATATGTCATTTTTCTATAATTTTTGGTGTGTTCTTTCGTATAATTGAAGGCAATTATACACTATTTTATATGTATAACTATATAATTATTATGTTTTTTCATATAATTGCTGCTAATTATATATTATTTTACATATATAATCATATAATTGTGTAATTATATAAATAAAAGTAATTTTATTAATATTATTTAGCAATTATATGTTATGAGTGACTCTAAGAAAGAAATTAGGTGGTGATTGTGTTTAATGAGAAAATCAAGGCAAATGAAGTAGGTGATCGCCAATTATATATGAAATAAAAACATGAAACCCTAAGAGAGAGAGAGAGAAGCTAACTTACTTGAAATCTGGTAGTCTCCACTTTGTTTATGGTTCGAAGGTGACTGAAATTTTTTATCTCATTGTTTGTTATGAGACCAATAACCATAACATGACAAAGGAGAAGAAGAAGAAGAAGAAGGACGGAGAGATAGATCTATAGACTTGAAGAGGGCCTTAAAGTAATATGATGATGTTAGGGTTAGATTTTCTTCGATCATTCGAACATCTGATGAGGAAAAAAAGATGGGCATCAGATGACACCGTTTGACCTTTTTTTAAATTCAATTATATATTTCTATTTTTATACAATTTCTAACACATCTAACAACAACCAGAATAATAATAATAATAATAATAATAATAATAATAATAATAATAATAATATCCCAATTATTAATTATTAAGCTTTTTGATTCACTAATTCTCTCTCTCTCCTTGGTTGAGAGTGTTGTCCTCTCTCTCGCGTCTTTGTTGAGAGTCTAGTATTTCCATTTGTTTTGTCTTGTTTGCATGCATGGATATGTCTTTGGCACAATTATCTTTAACAGAAAGGAAGAGGACAAGTTAGTATTAGAGGGAGAATTTGCTAATGTAGGGGACATACCTTTAATGATTTATATCTTATAGAGTGGTTTGTTAATAATCGAATTATACATTTTAATTCCATGAAACATTGGATGGCAGCCTTATGGAGACTAGGTCAAGGGGTTTGTGTGAAGGAACTTCTAAATCAAAGGTTTTTGTTCCAGTTTTTTCATGAGGTTGATTTTAAGAGGGTTGTTGAGGGAGGCCCATGGTCTTTTGATGGATTCCTTCTGATTTTACATCATCACAAGTCTAGTGAAGTTCCTATATTGGTGCCACTATATTGTTTGCCAGTGTGGGTGCATTTGTATTATTTACTAGTTGGGTTCATGTCAGAGGCCATTGGCAAGCACATTGGTAACTTTATTGGCCATTTTTTGGAGTATGATAGCAATAATAAAATGGGTTTATGGAGTCAATACAAGTGTATTAGGGATTTGTTAGATGTAAGGTTCCTCTTAAGCATTGGAAGAAGGTGAGAAAGGGTTATAGAATTCTGTAAACTATGTTTCACAGTCCTGGAAAGTGATCTTAAGCAAGAATAAGGTGCTTGGCTCAAGTTTCCAGCATGACGGTCGACAGGGATGAGAGATGAAAGGTGGTTACGCGAAGTGGGAAGCGAAGAGATAGGATCTGTAGGGGTTAGTAACGGTAGTGGAGTTATTAGGGTGGTTAATCATTGTGATTTTAATGATGTGGCCTCTACGATTACGAAGAAGGAACATGGGAATGAAAAAGTGGGCCAATAATCAGCATTGGGCCTTCAGATAGGCTTGTCTCTTGGAATGGGGTAGAATCATTCATCATAAGCCTATGATGATGATGTGGACTTAGACCTTGTAGAAGACCAGAAGAGGAAAAGGGCTGGTCTTAGTGGTAATGCAAATTTTATGCAAACAAATTCTTTTTCACACGATGGATACGTTGGTTTTCTAGTACCCGATTTCCTTATACCCAAGATGATGAGATCTCAACAGTACGACTACGATCTGGAGCCTGCCGGTCGCCACCCACAAGCTATCTTAGCTTTCAAAGAGCTTGCTCGAAGTCGTTAGTCAAATGTTATTTGTTTGATTAAAACACCGGTTTAATCAAAATAAAGTTCATGCTTTAAGGAATAGTTTGGGTTTTAAGGAATCATTCATCATAACGGGAGATTAATTATTTTATTGAAAGATGGAATTTCGTGCTCTATTCAAAGCTTTTTGAGAAATCATATTGGTGTGGTGTTCTCGGGTGATAGGTATGATTGGAGAGGCACTTGCTTTTATGAGTTTATTGATTGGAGTAGAAGACGAGAATCCTAGGTTTCGATCATAAGACTTAAGGTATGTCTTCTCTTCCTTAGTGCATCTTTGGGGATTTTAATGACCTGATTAGTAATTGTGACACAAAAGGGGGTGCTGCTCATCCTTTGTATCTTTGTCGGGGTTTTATAAAGGTTATTGACATGACATGGGAGAGGGGTCAAGGTACATAACATTTTGTGGAGGAGAGGCTTGATAGGCCTTTGTCTTTAGTTCAAGGCATCTACTGTTTCCTAATGCTAGTTTGTGTTGTCTATTCACCTTAACATCTGACCATTATCCTATTGTCTATAGATGTTGTGGTTTAAAATTGAAAACACTAAAATTTCAGTTTTTAAATGTTTGCTTATAGGAGGTTGGGTTTAAAGATGAAGCTATTGTTGCTTGGGGTAGAACGTGAAGTTCTTAGTTGCTTGAGAAGCTGAAGTTTTGTAAAGGTTATATGTAGGTTTAGGGTAAAAGGTTGTAGTTCAAGGAGGAAATTTCAAAAAGAAAAGCTGAGCTTGTGGCTCCCATTTCTAGTATTGGGTCTATTCAGGCTCTTAAGGAGAGATTTAATGCTCTCTAGATTTTGGAGGAAAAATTCTGGAAACAAAGAGCAAAATCATTTTGGTTAAAGAAGGAATAGTAACAGCTGATATTATCATGCCCTTGCATTGTTATAGAGGTGCTCTAAAGGCAATTACCCTTAGCACTTAATAAAATAAATAAAAAACATTTTCAATATTTGATGTTCATTTATTTTATAAATTGATTAGATCATTAAATCATTAAATAAAATTCATGATACATAACATGAAAGAAATCATGATGAGATCATGATGTTAAATTGATTATATTCTATCTTGTTGATCATATAACTAAAGATAGTTTAGATACTAACATAATTACACATGATATTAATATTTTAATAAGTGCTAAGGGTAATTGCCTTTAGAGTACCTCTCTAACAATGCAAAGGCATGATAATAAATAAAAAACATTTTCAATATTTGATGTTCATTTATTTTATAAATTGATTAGATCATGAAATCATTTAATAAAATTCATAATACATAACATAGCATGAAAGAAATCATGATGAGATCATGATGTTAAGATTACTATCATGTATAATTATGTTAGTATCTAAACTATCATTAGTCATATGATCAACAAGATGGAATATTGTTTATCCAAATAGACTAGCACATATTATACTCCTTGATTGGATCAAGTAGTGGATCTCATAAATTGTGAACATGAGATATTTAGAGTATGGATGTTTGATAAGAGTAGTCAAGTACATTAGATGACATGCTACAAGAAATCACATTGATTATCTACTCAAATGTCAGTGATAGTTTCATCATAGAAATAGTACAAGTATCCTTATACTTGAGGTGCTCAAAGTTGTTTAGGATACTGATTATGTGTTTTGACTCTATTCCATGTTGCTTTACTGAGGTTGCTCACAGGTAGTGATTGGGTATAGTTTGAGATCTTCAAAGGTAGTTGGGTAGCCAACTAAGGATTCACTACTTCTGATAGGAGTATATATCCATGGCCTCTTGTTAGGATTATTACTTGGATCCAAAGTATAAATTGTTAAAACCAATGTTTGGATTAAGGAGAGCACTAGGCTCGGTTAAAAGTAGAGATTTCAAAAATTTTTACTTTGATCGAAACATACAACCACATATTGCATGATTTTTTGACATGCAAATGCAATTTACTAGCTAATCTTGAGCATTTATCCATAACTTTTACAAATAATATTTTTTGTAACATTTATGGATAATATCAATTTACCAAAATCATCCCATAATTTTTTAGAATAAAATAGAAAAATAAAAGGTTAAAATGAACCTTCTAGAACTAAGTTCACCAAATAAGTAAACCAAGCAAAACAATAAAAAGTTTTAGTTCTCTTTGATGAAACTTCTTTACTAATCTAAGATGTATGATCACATAATATATTCCTTTGATACTCTCACTGATAATACTTTCATTTGTTTTTAGCATTTTCCTTCAATGCTTATTATATAAAAGAGAGAAAGCAATAAATTGAAGAAGTTAAATGGCCACCACGTAAGGCAACACTAATAGCCAAATGAAAGTTAAATGAACCAAAGAAAAATTCAACCAAATTAAAGAAATGTCACAGAAGAATTAAAAAAGCAATTGGAAGTGGTTGAAAATTTGACTAATTGGTTTCTTTTTTTTTTTTTTTAATTAATGGTGGAAGTATTTGATGGCACATTAATGCAATTTTGAATTATGTCTATAATTTTAACCATCACCATTAATCAAAAAATCAATATTCTTTTCTATTAATCATGGTAGTTACTTTAATATACCATTATGATTAATTTAATTAACAACTTAATTAAATTATAATAATTTTAATTAATACTTTAATTAAAATTATATATAGAAAAAATAGTTAAAATTAATCAATATTAATTTTAACTCAAATAATATAAGTGATCATTTCTAATTTAATTTTCAATTAAATTAATCCCGAGATCATAAATATTGACTAGCCAGATAATTTAATTTGGGTGTGCCTTATATGGTCAATAATTTTATCTGAATGGAAATATAATGTTAACTCTTTAATATTACATCGGATACTATTTTCAAATTCCTTTTATATCCAGACACACTAAATATCATTTTGAAATTATCATTTTAATTATCGATAAAATCTCAAATTTTAATTGAACTCTAAATTACAATATCAAATCCTCTTGTTATGATCCCAATATTAATTAGGATCACAGTGCATCAAAACTCTATTGGTCAATATAATAATGAGTGGTAATTTGCTAAATAAGACTTATCATTATTACTCATTATTAGTCTAACTAATAATATTGATCTCACATCATATAAGCTATATTTCTCCTCGCCAAGAATATATTTTAGCAGAACTAAAATATCAACTTTATTAGATTTTTGCCCTGGTATTGCAGGATAACGAGTCCTACTATTGGTAATATCATGTCTCACTACATAACTAATTGTGGTGACTACGAGCTGGATTACCAGGCGTGGATAGCCTAGTATAAGGCAACAGCATCTCCACAGCCACTCATGAAAAGGAAAGTCTTGATACCTCAAGTCAAAGGATTTCAAGTCATAAAAGACTCATATATTATGACTAAGATAATAACTATTGACATCACTACCTATGCAGTTATTATCAGGCATCATTGTTCGGTACATTTAACTCTTTAAGAACCCACTAGTTTATCCAAATATCACTATATCATGGAGAATAAGATTCCTCCTCAAAATAAACTATATGATAACCTAGAGGCTCTATGAATGACCAATTCACTGTCCTTTTCCAGTTACGAATATTTTTAAGATTATCTTTTACCAGAGATATTTATCTCATTATTATTAACAACTTGATAATAAATTCTCTATGGATAATCAATGTTTTATATATTCCATAGTGTAATGTAACTACTATATTCATAATTTGAACAATAATTTTAATATTTTATTTATTATGAATATGAAATATACACGTATTCATTGTGGTATATTATTTAATATATAAAAAGAAGTGAATACACGAGAGCATACACACCACTGATAACAGAAATATCATAAATATGGTTTTCAATAACATATCTAATAGAGTGATGAGTCTAAAGGACAAAATCTAACATCACTTGGACTAGATGTGACGTAATTAGTCTAGTAAGAGCTGATACTAAATCCATGCTCTGAACTGAGTGGGTATAGTATGGTAAAAAGATAAATTGCATGGACTAATTATCTATGGAAAGGTTTATAGTCAAATTACTGACTTTCTAGTCAATTGGGGGTCATGATATTTTACTAGATACCGCTCATGATCTGTTCGAGATCAAATGTTGATTTAGGTGGCTAACATAACTGGGAACCTAATAGGTTACACGCATTGTAGGTGTTAAGAAAAAGTAAAATGGCCTTGGATATGATCTAAAAGTATAAGAGAAAATTTTGGGCTGAGGCAGTGTCGCTAGTGCGGAGTCATCATAGGGAGCAGGCCTATATAGGCCCGTAAGCTCACGTGGCTAGCAACATGCCAGCTAGTGCGCAGGCGAGTTGGGAATGACATGGGCATGTCAAAGTGACATATGCAAGTCAAGGGCTGGCAATAGCGAGCCAAGGCACGGTCGTGTCATAATGACATGGCCAACAGTGAGAGATACGAGCCAGCACTCCCATATGCATGTTGGTGCATGCATTAGGCGTGCTAGTGGTGTGCTAACAGTGCCTAGTCAACTTGATTTTATGGATTTTTTTGTATATTTTTGAAGTGTTTTGGGTTGGAGTTGAACTTTAAAACCTAGACCACTTTAGGAATCACATATATAAGGTATTTTTCTTCAGAAATACCTAAGCCACCATCAGAAAATAAAGAGTTAGTTTCTCCATTCTCTCTACATAAGGTTGATTACCTTGCTAGCATAAAAGTGACCAACCAAGCCGTCTCCCCTTCAGGTTTTGTTCTTCATTCTTCTAGTAGACTTCGTTCATGGCATTCTATTTGGGTTTTGTGACAACTCGATAAGAAGAGGAAAGAATAAATACTCCAAACAAAACAAAGGTAATCATCTTCAACCTTGTATTGTTAATTAGTTTTCATGCCATAAATTGAATCCATAGTTTCATATTTTGAAAAATTTTAATTTCTGCTACATTTTCTATATGTAATACATTATTAAAATCCAACTTGCATCAACCAAGAGAAAGCATAATAGGATCTCTCATTTAAAATGTAGTGATGGTATATGGGCCGAGGATGTTGATGGCATGGGTATACTAGTAGTTAATTATTTTCAAGATATGTTCTTTGATGGGGATATGTCTTTTCTACCGAATGTTAGCTATATTGGTTCTTCAATTTCAAATGAGCAGAATCCAAAGTTGGTGATACCATTCACATTAGAGGAGTTTAAAACAGCAGTGTTCTAAATGCATCCAGATAAATCTCTAGGTCTTGACGAATTTAATTTGGCTTTTTATCATAGTTTCTAGTCATCAATTGGTATGGATATTTTCACTTCTTCTTGTTCTTGGCTTGAAAATTACTTATTTCTAGATGCTTTGCATGACACTAATATTATTCAGATTCCCAAAGTTGAGAATCTTGTTTCTATGCATGATCTGTAGCCTATTTCTTTGTATAATATTTTGAATAAAATTATATCAAAGGTCCTTGCTAATAGGCTTAAGTGTGTTTTCTGGATTTAATTTCTATGGAACAATATGCTTTTATGCCTAGGAGATCTTTGATTGATAATATTGTTATGGCTTTTGAGTTTATTCACCATACAAAAGACAAATTAAGAATAGTAAGGGTAATGTAGTTTTAAAGATTGATATCTTTAAAGCTTATGATAAGGTTTGATAGTCTTATCTGAGGGCAGTGATAAAGCATATGGGTTTTCATGAAAAGTGGATTCAGTGGATTATGTTGTGTGTTTCTTATGTTAGATATATTGTTGCTTTAAATGGTATGGATAAAAGGGGTGTGATTCCTTCTCAGGGTTTAAGGCAGGGTGATCCATTGTCTCCTTAACTTTGTATTCTTTGTGTTAAAGGTCTTTCTTTTCTTATTAAAAAGTCTAAGAGAGATGGGCCAATTCATGCTTGTAAAGTTTGTCCCAGGGCTCTAAGGGTTTCTCACCTTCTTTTTGTTGATGAGTCTTTTCTTCTTTAAAACCACATTGAATGAGTGTTACTCTATGCAACATATTTTCTAGAGATTTGAGAATGATTCTAGATAGGTTATCAATTGTAATAAGTCTAGTGTTTCCTTTAGTCCAAATGTGATGGAACCTATTCTTACAAATATTAAATATGCTCCCAATGTTTTTTCTCCACTTAACACTTGCAGATATTTAGGCTTACCTTCACTTATTGGTACAAGTAAGAAAGTTGTTTCTACATATCTCAGGATAGGCTATGGAACAGGTTGTTTGGGTGGTGTGGGAAAACTTCTTTTACAGGCAGGTAAAGAGGTAGTGATTAAATTTGTTGCTCAGGTTTTCTAGTCTTTTTTTATGAGTACTTCTCTACTTCTTGTTTCTTGATGTGATGAGTTACAGAGAATGATGAATTCCTTCTAGTGTGGTTCTGATCCTAATGGTTCTCCTAAAATCCATTAACAATCATGGGATAGACTTTGTGTTAGGAAGGATCTTAGGAGTATGAGTTTCAAACATCGTCGCTTTTTTTAATCTAGCTATGCTTGGTAAATAGGCTTAAAAATTCATTTCTAATCCTAATAATCTTTCGTATAGGATTTTCAAAACTAAATATTATCCTTAAGGGGATTCTTGGTAGGCTCAATTAGGTACTAACCGAGCTTTTCTAGAATAATATTTTGAATGCTAGGTTTGTTATGGAGAGAGGGTGTAAGCAGCGCATTAGTAATGGTTTGAGGATTAGAGTCTAGGAGGATCCTTGGCTATGTAGGGATTCTAACTTTAAAATTACTTCTCCTATTGTGTCTAGTTTGGAAAATATTGTGGTTAATGATTTAAGAATATCAGGCTCTTTGGAATGGGATAAGGAGTTGTTTTTGGATTGTTTTCAGAGGGATCATGTTGATGAAATACTAAAATTGTCAACAAGGTCACTGAGTTATGATGATGCAATCATCTAGCATTTTAATAAGAGAGGTCTTTATTTGGTCAAGTCAGATTGTAGGATTGTTTTCAATGAATTGTTGGGTTTTGACACTAACACTGTTGGTTTTAATTGGAGCAATATTTAGTAGCTATAAGTACCACCAAGAGTTAAGAATTTCATGTGGAGACTATATAAGAATTTATTGCCCACTAGAGAGAAGTTGTTTCTTAGAAGGTTGCATGTTGATAATGTGTGTTATTTGTGGTCAATTTGGGGAACACCCTTTACATCCTTTCTTGAATTATTGTTTAGCTGTGAGTTGTTGGGAAGAGTTGGGTCTAGTTGTTCCTAGTATTAATATAGCTTCTTTTCAAGAATGGTTCACCTTGGTAATGGATATTTATGATTCTTGCCAGGTTGCTCATATTTGTACGGTTTTTTTAGGGCATTTGGAGTTAGAGAAATAATTGGTTATGGCACAAGGAGTTTGTTTCTACTTCGAATATTATTAATACAGCTCTCTCTTTTATCTCAAAATGGAGTAAATACAATTTGATGCTTGGTGCACATATCTCTACCCCACAGTAATATCATATGGCAAAGACCCCCATTTAGATTACTTTAAATGTAATATTGATGCAGCACTTTTCCTAGATGTTAACATGATTAGGATGGGCATAGTGGTTCATAATGCTAATGGGGAATTTGTTATAGGTTTCTTTAAAAACATGTTATGTCGGGCTTCTCCCTCGCTGAAGCATTGTGCCTAAGGAAAGTTCTCAGCTGGATTAAAAGAGATTTTAATTATCATGTGATAGTGGAGTCGAATGTTATTCTTCATCCAAAAGACTTACTTCTCAGAGTTTGGCTCCATTGTTTCATATTGTTTAGCTTGGATGGGTGCTTATACTATCTATTTTGTAATAAGGGAAGTAAACAAAGTTACTCATTACTTAGCAATGGCTGCTTTTTCTAATTCTTCGCCTTTAGTTTGGCTTAGTCCCTCTTTTTTCTTAAAGTACTCACTGTCATTTGATGATTTTAATTAATGATATTTCATCTTATTTTCAAAAAAAAACAATAATAATAATTTAATAAGTTTATTATTATAAATTTAAATATATTCTTGAGTAGTTCCGTGTTTTGCTTAAGAGATAAATTGCCATCATTTTATGTACAGTTCTAACAAGTGTTGTATATAATACTTATTATAGTAATTTTTGGTTGTTTCAATACAATAAATATGCAGCGCTTATAAAAGGCAGTGCACATAATATCATTTGTAACAATTTTATATTGTTACATTATACTAAAAATGCAACGGTTGTTAAAAGCATTGCATATAACATCTATTTCAGTGCTTGTCTTCTATTGCATTACAGTGAATATGCAATGCTTGTTAATAAACGGTGCATATTCAAGAATACGCAATTGTTTTTGCAACTATTTATATCTAATGCAACAGTTAGTTAAAAAAATTTATGTAACAGTATTCTATTATTTCAAAAATGTTGCAATTGAAGGTCTATCACATCACTTTTTAAAGCACTGCAAGAGAAATGTTGAAATAAGATTTTTATGTGGTAGTGAAATTAGTATTTGAATTATTAGCTATAGTTTTTGTCATGACCCAAGCTGAGGACCGTAACTGGCGCTAGGAAATGGATAGACTTAATGCTACCAAAATCCGTAGTAAGTCTAAACATAAATATACCTCGTACCTCAATCATACTTTAATATAATATCATTCTAATATTTCATCGCATAATATAAAGACTACTAAATGTATACTTATAACCATAATATTACCAAGAGAGAGTGTATATTCATCCAACATATTTATATATAATATATAGTCTAACATTCTATATAAGATACTGCGGAGATCTAGAGTATACAATACAATAAGAGAAATAATTTAAAAATATTAAATCAAGCCATTACGGAATAAACAAGATACAGGACAGTCCAAAACAATATGAAAAAGATATCTACTACCTGAGAAAAATAAATGAGAAAAGTCAGTCTCTACTGATTGAATCAATATCATATAACTTTATAACACACAGTCACACAATATTATACTAATACAATATATATATACATGCAATGAGTTCATGCATCATGAAAAATCAATCATCAAATGATTGGGTGAGTAACTCAAGCAAAACCCTAAACCTCAACTCTACTAGCTAATGGCTCTCTTAATTCCAAAGGACTGGCACCCTGAAAGCAAACTCGACTAGAGTCCTTCTCTCTAATCGTTCACTTATCAAAAAAGTGTCGGTGCCCTAAAAAACGAACTCAACCAGGGTTATCACCCGCAACATCCATATACATATCATATTATAATATATTTCATTCCCTGAGAGACAAACTCAACCAGGGTATTTTATCAATCCATCCATAATCATAAAATCATTTCCAATGTACACACGGTCCAGATTTAACCCATTAGGTGGCACGTTCTGTTATAGTTCTCATCCCAACAATCACATCACAGTCTTATCCAATCACAACTCTTGCAAATCACATTCAAGCATATATTACTATATGTATTTTAATAATAATAATAATAATATATAATTTAATATTAATTAGCATGCTAGAGAAAAAGTATAGGAGAGGAATAACATTTTATAAAATCATATGATATTAACTCACAGATCTGAGATTTCTTCAATTGGCTGCTTTCACGACTCTAGAGCAATTGGTGGGGCCACTGGAGAATCTATAAAAATATAAGGAATATCAATATAATATTAAGGATAAATCCTAAACCTAGACTATTCTAAGATTTTCCTGTAGAAACCTTTATTCAAACTTGTAACGTAATTTCTACTGAAAATTCGGCAGCACCTCCTTTAAAAACTAGACCCCCACCCCCCGCTTACGGGTTATAATTCTATAAAATATATCGTCATAATCTTAACACAGTCAATTACAATCCGGATTTTCAATTTATTATATACCCGATCAACATATATAATCAATTCAAAAATTCATAACTTGTCCATAATTCAACTTCACTAATAACCACCTCATAATTCTATTATAATGTCTAAATATATTCTCCAATAATTATCATAATCATGCAATTCATCAAATTACTCAATTAATTAAATTTATCACATTAATTAAATAATATACTTAAATTTCACAAATAAAATAATATCTCACTATCTAAAAATGTCATGAAGGTGTGGTTGGTACCGGATGACTAGATTTAACGGGCTGGAGATTCTGCCCAAAAACGTCTGGTCAGTGGCTGCTGGACTCCGGTGATCGAAAAATTTCCAACAACGACGGAATGGTGATTATAGGGTATCAATAGCTTCCTTAGGATGTGGGGAGTCTAAAAGTATAAGTCTTGAGTCTTGGAAGTAACCAAAAACGCCTAGATCTACAAAGTTTCCTGAGGCTCTAGCAAAGAACTCGAATTCCGATCAGCCTCCAAACGTCTATTCCCAAAGCTCAACCGGTGCAGTCCAAGGTTTTTGGACCTCTTGAATCCATTTTCGATGTTAGAATCATGAAAAGAGGTCGGGAAGGTGGAGAATCGACAAGGGCAACCTGATGCCCAAATTTTGTATTGCCATTTTCTGCAATTCCAGCATAATTTTGGAGAAACAGAGTACTAACATGTTGGAGAGGTCAAAAACTACTTGTAAGCCAAATTTTGCATTGATTGGAGATCGTTTGGATGGTGATAAAAAATAGAGATGGTGGTAGAAGGAAGAGAGAAAAAGAGAAGAAGAAGAAGAAGAAGAAGAAGAAGAGAGAGAGAGAGAGAGAGCGCTGATGGGAGAGAGAGTTAACACCATATTTATAATTAGTGGCATTTTTGTAATTTTTATATCAACTCTCGAGTTTTACTAAATTTTACCTGTAAAAATAATTAAATCATATATTATGAAAATTAAGGGTATTACATTCTTCCCTTCTTAAAGAACAATCTGTCTTCAAATTTTTAGAAAGCATATTACCTTAAAACTGGAAGAGATATGGGTAGGAATCTCGCATCTTCTGCTTTGGCTCCCAAGTACACTCCTCATATGAATGATTTTGCCACCTAACCTTCACTATTGGTATGCTCTTAGAATGAAGCTGTCTGATTCTACTAGTTGTTCTTTATATGACAAGTCTAAGGTTGCAACACTCTGAGGTTGCAATACATGAGAAGAATCTAGAACATACTTTCTCAACATAGAAATATGAAATACAAAATGAACATGGAAAAACTCTGAGGGTAATGCCAACTGATAGGCCATTTCACCAATTCTGTCTAGGATCTCGAAATGTCCTATGTAATATAGAGCCAACTTTCCCTTCTTGCCAAATCTCAATACTCCTCTCATTAGTGACACCTTCAAAAACTCATATCAACCAATTCCAAATTCCACATGTTTTCTCTTAGGATCTGTATAACTCTTTTGTGTGTTGAAAGTTGTCTTCAAATGCTCATGAATGATAGGAATCTTCTCTGACGTAATTTGAACCAATTTAGGACCTGCCAATTTCCTTTCACCTATCTCTTCCCAACATATAGGAGATCAATACTTTCTGTCATACAATGCTTCATATGGTGCCATCTCAATACTGGCATGATAACTGTTATTATAAGCAAATTCAATCAAAGGTAAGTGTCAATCCCATTGTCCTCCAAAATCCATAACACACATTCTCAACATATCCTCTAATGTTTAGATTGTCCTTTCTGATTGTCCATCTATCTAAGGATGAAAATTTGTACTAAAATCTAATCTAGTACTAAGCTTTTCCTGTAACTTCCTCCAAAATCTCGAGTTAAATTGTGGTCCTCTATCTGACACTATGGAAATCGGAACCCTATAAAGATATATAATTCTCTCAATGTACAACTTAGGATATTTAGCCACAGAATAAGTCATTTTCACAAGTAAAAAGTGTGTTGACTTAGTGAATTGGTCTATAATCACCTAGATAGAATCATATCCTGTAGATGTCCTAGGCAATATTGACACAAAATCCATAGTAATTCTCTTCCACTTCTATTCTAGAATAGGAAGGGGTTACAACAATCCTAATGGCTTCTGATGCTCCAGTTTTACTTGTTGACAGTCAAACACCTAGACACAAACTCTGCCACATCTCTTTTCACACCATTCCACCAATAAACACTCTTCAAATCATGATACATCTTAGTAGAACCTGGATGAACACTATATGTTGTGTAATGAGCTTTTTCCATAATTTCTTTCCTAAGATCATCTACACCAGGAACACATAATCTAGTTCCCCTTCTAAGAGTTCCCTCATTATCTATCACAAGATCCTTGGCTTAACCAACTTGTACTTCATCCATAATCTTTCTCAACTGTGGGTCTTGATCTTGTGCTGCCTTAATTCTATCAACAAGTACGGACCGAAATCTAAAATGAACTAAAAGTACTCCAAAATCCATCACTTCCAATTGCAATACATGATCATATAACTCATGCAACTCCTTAGTTATTGGTCTCTTTTCCATACTAATATGTGCAATGCTACTAAAGGACTTCCTACTCAAAGCATCGGCTACAACATTAGCTTTACCAGGATGGTAAAGAATAGTGCAATCATAATCCTTGAGTAATTCAAACCATCTCCTTTGCCGTAAGTTCAACTCCTTCTATTGGAAAATATATTTCAAACTCTTGTGATATGTATAAATCTCACATGTCTCGCCATACAAGTAATGTCTCCAAATCTTAAGTGCAAAGATCACTGCTGCCATCTCTAAATCATGGGTGGGATAATTCTGTTCATGTTTCTTCAATTGCCTAGAAGCATAGGCTACCACTCTACCATGCTGCATTAAAACACACCTTAAACCAACTCTAGAAGCATCACAATACACTGTAAAGCCTTATGTTCTAGATGGTAAGGTCAACATTAGAGCCGAAGTCAAACAATCCTTTAGCTTTTGAAAACTTCTTTCACAGGCATCTGACCACTAAAACTTGACATTCTTTTGAGTCAATCTAGTCAAAGGTGACGTTATTCTCGAGAAATCTCGCACAAAGCGACAATAATAACTTGCCAAACCTAGAAAACTACGGACTTCAGTCACTATTATCGGTCTTTGCTAGTTAGTCACTGCCTCTATCTTTTTAGGGTCCAGTTGGATACCATCCTTAGTCACCACGTGTCCTAGGAATGCAATACTCTCTAACCAAAATTCACACTTAGAGAATTTAGCATACAACTGATGTTCCCTCAAAGTTTGCAACACTATTCTTGGTTTGCATATTCTTCCTTATTACGAGAATATACCAGAATATCATTAATAAAGACAATAACAAATCAATCCAAGAATTACTTAAATACTTGATTCATCAAATCCATAAATGTTGCAGGCATATTAGTGAGTCCTAATGACATCACCAAAAACTCACAATGGCCATAACGGGTCCTAAATGTTGACTTGGGTATATCCTATAGATGTATCCTCAATTGGCGATAACTAGAATGCAAATCAATCTTAGAGAAACACTTGGCACCTTGTAATTGATCAAACAAGTCATCTATATGAGGAAGGGGATATTTATTACGAACAGTAACCTTATTCAGTTGATGATAATCAATGTAGAGACGGAGAGATCCATCTTTCTTTTTAACAAGCAAAACAAGAGCACCCTAAAGAGATATACTAGGTCTAATAAAACTTTTATCCAATAAATCCTGCAACTGCTCCTTAAGCTCTTTCAATTCTGTTGGAGCCATCCTGTAGGGTGGCATAGAAATAGGGATCGTGTCGAGTACCACATCAATACAAAACTCTATCTCTCTATAAGGTGGTAATCCTGGCAACTCATTTGGAAAAACGTCGAGAAACTCACAAACAATAAGTACATCTTCAATATTGCCCTTCTCCATTGAGGTATCTCTGACAAGTGCCAAATAACCTTGGCAACCGTGACATAATAAACATCTAGCTGTGAGAGTTGAAATAAGATTAGCTAGGGATGCACTCATATCTCCTCTAAAACAGAACTCATCATCACCAAGGATTCTAAAAATCACCTTCTTATCTCTATATTTAAGAGTAGGATAATGCATAGCTAACCATTCCATCCCTAATATCACGTCAAAGTCCATCACAACTAACAAAATCAAATCAACTGGAAGGTCTCTACCCTCTATATAGACTGGACAGGATGGAAAAACAACATCTAATTATAAAGCATCACTTAAATGAGTAGTCACAAATAAAGGAATCTCCAACTTAACTGGTTGTCCATCTAACCTCAAAGCAAAACTAGGAGATACAAAAGAATAGATTGCACCTAAGTCTAACAAAACTCTACCCTCAAAAGAACATATTGGAATAATACTTGACACCACTGCATTCGAGGCTCTAGCATCCTGAGGAGTAAGGGTGAATACTCTAGCCTATCCACAGCCTACTTGAAAAGAGCTAGAAGCTTGACTCTGACCTCTGCCACCTGTCCTACCTCATAATGCTCTACTACCAAAACCACAGCCCTACTGGCCTACAAACTGAGAACATGCCTATGAATAACCGAATACAATAGTCGAGCAACACTTGCATAAGATCCTTAGGAAAAGGTCTGTTGTCCCAAAAATTGAGGACATGATTTGTCCATGTGACCTATCTCGTTGCATCGAAAACATGCATCTCTAGCTATGACTAGAACTCTGTCCACTGCCACTAGATCCCTGACCTGATCTAAATCCTCTGTTACCTTTGTGACGCCTACCCTTCTTATGACCACGAGGTCCTTGCTATCTAAACTGATGATCTATACTCTTAGAATAATCTCCATTGCCAAAGAAGGTCTTTAAAAGTTGAGTACTAGACTATCCCTCTATTTTATTCTTCTTTTTCCCTCATCAGAAATAATACCATGTTTCCTCAAATCTACTTCCATCTACCTAGCTAGATCACAAACTTCTAGAAAACTACTCTTTCTAGACTGAACTAAATAAATAAACTCTGGACCAAACCTGAAATGTACCTCCTTATTTTCAATTCCTCAATACCAACTGCATATGGAGCATACCTGCTAAGCTGTATAAACTATTTGATATACTCTGCCACTGACATATCACCTCTCATCAAAGTCTCAAATCTCACCCTATATTCCTCTTTGAGACTAAAAGGAATGAAGTAATCCTCAGATCTTGTCCTGAATTGTCTCCAAGTCATATCATCTATAAAAGGCTATAGATAGTCTCTGTACCACTGCGATGCAATACCAGTCATGGAGAATCCAGCCACTTCAATAGATCGGCTATCAGAACATCTCAAATCATAGGCCCTTTTCTCAACCTCAACAAGAAAATCATGGGATCTCCCTTAATCCCATCAAAATCAACAGGTTTGAGTTTATTGTACTCAGACATTAGGACATCGTTACTAACAATAGATCTTGATCCACTAACTCTGGACGGAGAAGCTTATGCAGTCAATTATTGGTGCACTAAGAGTTGCTCTACAGCTCTCTAGACTCCTTCTAAGCCAATCTATATACCAACCATACCCGTAATAAAATCATTAGTCGATACTCCTCTAGTACTAGGTATCTTATGAACTTTACCCTGAGTCTGTTGAGTAGTAGCTCGAGGTCTACCTCACCTCCCGGTGCTCTGTACCTGAGCTATAACTGCGTAAGGGCAGAAACTTCATCTTACGCCTCATCAGCTAATGTTGCAGTTGTTGTCACTCTAGTCCTCGGTATACTAAAAATAAACATGTAGATATCAAAAGGATAATATACTCTCTATTGATTTACACTAAAACTAGAGTCAAAGATGACATGTAAAGACAAACTCGATCCTAACTCTACAGTACAAAAAGCTAACAACCTAGCCATAGGAAAACTAAACCTATAGCTCTAATACCAACTTTGTCACAACCCAAACTAGGGACCGTTACCAGCGATATGGAATGGGTAGGCTCAAGGCCACTAAAACCCGTAACAAGCCTAAACATAAATATACCTCGTATCTCAATCATACTTTAATATAATATCATTCTAATATTTCATCGCATAATATAAACTCTATTAAATATATATTTATAACCATAACATCACCAAGAGAGAGTGTATACTCATCCGACATATTTTCATATAATATATAGTCTAACATTCTATATAAGGTACTGCGGAGATCTAGAGTATGCAATACAATAAGAGAAATAATTTAAAAATATTACATTAAGCCCTCGCAGAGTAAACAAGGTACGGGGCAGTTCAAAACAATATGAAAATGATATCTACTATTTGAGAAAAATAAATGAGAAGAGTCAGCCTCCACTGAGTGAATCAATATCATATAACTTTATAACACACAATCACACAATATTATACTATATATATATATATATACACATACATGCAATGAGTTCATGCATCATGAAAAATCAATCATCAAACAATTGGGTGAGTAACTCAAGCAGAACTCTAAACCTCAATTCTACTAGCCAATGGCTCTCTTAATTCCAAAGGACTAGCGCCCTGAAAGCAAACCCGACCAGAGTCCTTCTCTCCAGTTGTTCACTTATCCAAAAGGTATCGGTGCCCTGAGAGATGAACTCACCAGGGTTATCACCCTCTGCATCCATATACATATCATATCATAATATATTTCATTCCCTGAGAAGCAAACTCGACCATGGTATCTTATCAATCCATCCATAATTATAAAATCATTCCTGGTGTACATACGGTCCTGATGTAACCCATTAAGTGGCACGTTCTGTTATAATTCTCTTCCCAATAATCACATCACTGTCTCACCCAATCAGATCTCCAGCAAATCACATTCAAGCATATATTAATATATGTATTTTAATAATAATAATAATAATAATAATAATAATATATTATCACCTTCAACATCCATATACATATCATATTATAATATATTTCATTCCCTGAGAGACAAACTCAACCAGGGTATCTTATCAATCTATCCATAATCATAAAATCATTCCCGATCTACACACGGTACTGATGTAACCCATCAAATGGCATGTTCTGCTATATTTCTCATCCCAATAATCACATCACAGTCTCACCCAATCACAACTCTAGCAAATCACATTCAAGCATATATTATAATAATAATAATAACAACAACAACAATAATATATAATATATAATTTAATATTAATTAGCATGCTAGAAAAAAAGTAGGGGAAAGGGATAACATGTTATAAAATTATATGATATTAACTCACCGATCTGTAGATTTCTTCAATTGGCTGCTTTTACGACTCTAGAGCAGCTGGTGGAGCCACTGGAGAATCTATAAAAATATAAGGAATATCAATATAATATTAAGGATAAATCCTAAACCTAGACTATTCTAAGATTTCCCTATCGAAACCTTTATTCAAACTTGTAACGTAATTTCTACCAAAAATTCGGCAGCACCTCCTTTAAAAACTAGACCCCCCTCCCCTCCCCCCGCTTACAGGTTATAATTCTATAAAATATATCATCATCATCTCAACACAGTCAATTATAATCTGGATCTCTAATTTATTATATACCCAATCAACATATATAATCAATTCAAAAATTCATAACTTGTCATAATTCAACTTCACTTATAACCACCTTGTAATTCTATTATAATATCTAAATATATTCTCCAATAATTCTCATAATCATGCAATCCATCAAATTACTCAATAAAATAAATTTATCACATTAATTAAATAATATACTTAAATTTCACAAAGAAAATAATATCTCACTATCTAAAAATGGCACGAATGTGTGGTTGGTACCGGATGACTCAATTTAACGAGCTGGAGATTCTGCTCAAAAAGTCCAATCAATAGCTGCTGGATTTCGATGACCGGAAAATTTTCAACGGCGACGGAATGGCAATTAGAGGGTATCAATAGTTTCCTTAGGATGTGGGGAGTCTAAAAGTACAAGTCTTGTATCTTGAAAGGGACCAGAAATGCCTAGATTTACAAAAGTTTTCGGCAGCTCCAGCGAAGAACTTAAACTATGATCAGCCTCCAAACATCCGTTCTTGAAGCTCAACCAGTGTAGTCCAAGGTTTTTGGACCTCCTAAATCCATTTTCAGGGTCAAAATCATGAAAAGAGGTCGGAAAGGTGGAGAATTAGTAAGAGCAACCTGACGCCTGAATTTTGTGCTGCCATTTTTTGCAATTCCAGTTGGATTCTAGAAAAACAGAGGTCACCAACATGTTACGGAGGTTGAAAACTTGTAACTCGAATTTTGTGTCGATCGGAGGTCATTTGGGTGGTGATTGGAAATGGAGATGGTAGAGGAAGGAAGAGAGAGAGAGAGAGAGAGCTGATGAGAGAGAGTTAATACCATATTTATAGTCAATAACATTTTTGTAATTTTTATATCAACTATCGAGTTTTACTGAATTTTACGCAAAAAAATAATTAAATCATGTATTATGAAAATTAAGGGTATTACAATTTTTTTTATCAAATACAAGTTTGGGGAAGAAAGACAGTGATATTTGAACCTTGGTTGCTTAGAAAACTTCTATATTCTACAAACCAACTGGGTTAAAAGTTACTCCCAAATTAATGGCTAAAGTTAAAAACGAAAATTTGTTATATAATTAGTCTATTTAGTTGCAATAACACATGGAGACATTCTTAACTGTTAGATTTATGTGAGATATAAATAAAATGCACACAATCATTTCGATAAACTAGAGTATCTTATTGCTATGATCGTTTTGAAAGTAAACTGAAGGGAAACTGAAAATCGAAGTTTAAATATCATATATGGATAGTTTGAAAGTTAATTGAACTAATTAATTTTAATTTTCTGCACTTATAATTAGTTTGATTAAAATAAAAAATAAATTAAAATGTTTTGATCATTGAAAATATTGTAATTATTAAGTGCTACAAAATACAGATCAACACATTCATTAAATTATGTTCCAAGATAGATGATTTTCTCTTCAATGTCTACTGTTATTACTAGCTTAAAGTTTTAAGATTTTAATATTTTCTTTGATATGTTTATGTAATAGGAATTAGAATCATATTTTTATATTCTAATTTTATTAAGGGTACTCTTGAAAATATAAAATATTTTATTTAAAAAAATACAAAAACGATTCTAAATAACAACAATTTTGAGATATGTTTGATAATTAGAAAAAAAGAATTATGAAGAATGATGATATTTGAGAAGAAGAAGAAGAAGAGGTTGATTCTTCATTGAATCTTCATGAAATTTACATTTCACGACATTTGGAGAATATAATCTACAATGGAAAAATAATAATGAAAACAACTGTTAAAAAGTTTAAGAACAAAACTAGTCTAGTTTACTAATATGCAATACCCTCATTATATATCAAAAACTATAACAGAACTCTAGTAAGATCCCAAATTCTTCATCTAATAACAAAATCTAAACAAAACACATTAATTTATTAAAAATAACTAATGGATTTGATATGGAGATCCATAGGTAATCTCCGATCTTTCACCGTGTTCTTTATTTTGCTCATTTATTATACTATTTCAAAAGTAATTTTACCATTTTCGATACATTTCTTACTATTTCACTATAAGAGTAGTTCTTTGTACTTCTATTATCATCTATTTTATTTATCATGACAGATTGATTTAATTTTGCATTAAAAAAGAGAGGAGAGGGATTTACAGTGGAAAAATACTCTGATCGTGAGATACTTGGGATTTTTCGGTGATGGTCATCCTCTTGCCCTCTCTACAATCATTTCCTCCCATTGAGCAATTCAATCTTTTCAACTTGAAGGATACTTGGAAAATCCGGCCGCTGATTCTCCGGACTGATTGTCCTTTTGAAAAAAGTGGTGATATTCCATACAATTAAATCTTACAAACTATTTGAATATTTATTCTTTGGTTCTTACATAAAGATATATAAAGTGTGACATATTAGTGTTTGGATACAAAAGAAGAATGAGTGAGTGAAATATATGCCACAATAAAGAAGGAAAAATAGAGCGCACAAGAGAGATTGAAATGAAAAGAAAGAAGTTTAGAGAGGGAAATGAAGAGAAAGAAAAAGGCTATTATTAAAATCTTTATTTCATTATCTATTATATGTATTTAAAAGCAGAAATTAGATTTTCTAGTACGGTGGCGCTTGCTATTTATCTAAACAAATTCCAGACGCTTCCAATATTTATGACCTTTCAAATCAATTTTATTTTTGAACAAATTTCATATGCTTTTATTATTATTATTATTATTATTATTATTATTATTATTACTACATGGGCTTTCACCTGGTTTTGCTAGGTCCATTTGGCATTGTACTTGGAAAAAACAATTTTCGAAAAAAATTTTGTATTTTTAATTTTTTTAAATTTTGAAAAATGTTTTAGGTAAAAGTAAATAAATAGATATTTTTCTAGAAACATATTTGAAAGAAGAAATTAATAAAAAATTAAAAAAATTAGTCAATTAAATAAAAAAATTCAAACAATACTTTTGAAACAGTCAACAACAATTCCAAACGCCATGCTAAATTATAAAATACTGAAAAAGAGAAATGAAAATGACAGAAAAAGGGAAAAAGAGAAAAAGAGAAGAGTCAATTTAAACAAAAGCATAATCATAAAGAAAGTTATGGTAGCATGATGACATTAGTTCATATTCTATTTAAAGAGCTTAATATTTGTCCGAATAAATTTCAAACGCTTTCAATATTTACAACTTTTCAAAGTATTTTATTTCTAAACAAATTTAAGATATTTTACTATTATTATTATCATCATTATACATATGCACAATGTAGAGACTTTTGCCTAATTTTGTTAAATTATACAATGTAGAAAAAGAGAGTGAGAAGAAAAGGAATAGACAAGAAAAAGAAGGTCAATTTAAACCGTTTGGTGTCAAAATTTAATGAACCAAGTATTATGTCAATAATCATTTAGGGGTGTAAATGAAGTTTATTTATGCCAAAAATGAATCTTTGAAGCTTTGGGGATAACAAGGTTATTTGGCCCAAAATATAGGAGTTTTACTGCTTGTTTGGAATGAATTTTTAGAATTCATTTGCAATTCGCATGTTTAGAATAAGCTAGTTTTTCATTAACCTAATTATTAGATATTTGAATCGTCATTAATCACCATTTAATTTTTATATAATAATAATTTTGTTCAATAAATTAATTTTAGTTACTTTTAATTATCATATAATTAAGTCATATTTAATTTAAATATTAATAGTTATTAATTATATTTAATTCTTATATTATACTATATATATAAAAAATCACGCTAAATTATCTAGCACATTAATTATCTTTTTTTTTTATCGTAATTTCCTAATATTTTTTATTAAATTATTTTTTCTTTCTTTTTAATATTAGTTATATGGTTTTTTATATATAGAATATAGTTACCTAGTTCTAATATAATTGGACTTCTAATTAATGGATTATTTTTTATTTTTTTTATTTTTTTATTAATTTATTTCGTCTTATTTATAATGTTTATTTACTAATTAAAGATTAAGTTAAATATAGAGTTATAATGTCATAACAGTATTATTAAGTTAAATCAATTTCAATATTATAAAACTCTTGTTTATAGATAAAGTCCTAATGTCACTAATATTTGGGATTAGAACACGTGTTTATATCAAATATTAAAAGTCATATATGAAATAAAGGTAATCATTTTACTATTAATAGAACTCTTATTCATAAATTACTAATTTATTAATTATTAAGAATCATATATAAAATAGAGATAATAAGTAATTTACGGTGCTTTTGTCATTTCAATATTAATAAAACTCTTATTCATAAATTACTAATTTATCTATTATTAAAAATTAGATATAGAATAGAGAATTTTACAAAAATGGAAAAAAACGCTAATACATTTACAAAAATATTACCCTTTAAAGTTTTTTTTCAAAAATAACAAACACCCTAATTTTTTTTCAAATATCCCTCCAGCTCCTAAAATATTTACAAAAGTATCAGAAATTAAGATTTACCTAAAATTTACCGAATGTTTACTATAAAATTAATAAAAATTGAAGTTACAAAATATTTATCAAAGATTTACTTAAGGCAACCTCAAGTTATACTCAACATTTACTAGAAAATTAAATAAAGTTGAAGTTATACAAGATTTACTCAAGATTTACTTAGACTTATCCAAGGTTTACCCTATTTTTATCACAAAATTAGTAAAAATTTTAGTTACAAAAGATTTATTAAAAATTTACTTAAAATTTACTCAAGTTATACTAGATGTTTACAAGAAATTTAATAAAAATTAAAGTTACACAAGGTTTATTTAGGATTTACTAAGGTTTGTCCAAGAATTACTCAACGTTTACTCGAGATTTACTCGAGATTTACCTAAAGTTTACCACAAAATTAATGAAAATTGAAGTTAAAAAAGATTTATCAAAGATTTACTTATAAGGTTTATTCAAATTATAAATCATGGTTTACAACAAAATTAATAAAAGTTGAAATTACACAATATTTACTCAATATTTATCAAGATTTATCCGAGACTTACCACAAAATTAATCAAAATTGAAGTTACAAAAGATTTATCAAATATTTACTTATGGTTTGCTCAAGTGATACCTAATCTTTATAAGAAAATTAATGAAATTTGAAGTTACACAAAATTTACTCAAGATTTACTAAAATTTATCCAAGTTTTACCCAAGTTTTACTAGAAGTTTACAAAATATTTACCAAAAAGTTTATTAAATGTTTACCAAAAGAATATCCAATGTTAACCAAAAGTTTATCAAAAGTTTACTAAAAATCTAGCTAAAAGTTTATTAAAGTAAATAATCATAATTAAATTAATTAAATATAAGTTTAAATATTTCATTTGGTAATTAAAATTTATCCAAAGTTTACTTTGACAATTAAGTTAATTAAATATAAATTTACATATTTCTTTTTGCTAATTAAGTTAATTAAATAATAATTAATTAATAAATAAATGCATGTATGCATAAGGACAATTGGTGGCCAAAGATTTACTCGACATTAACCCAAGATTTACTCGACATTACTCAAGATTTACTCGACGTTTATCCAATGTTTACCATAAATTAATGAAAATTAAAATTACAAAATATTTATAAAAGATTTACTTAAAGTTTACTCAAGTTATACCTAAGATTTACCCAATGTTTACCAAAAAATTAATTAAAATTAAAGTTACACAAGGTTTACTCAAGATTTATCCAAGAATTACTCAAAGTTTACCCAAGATTTACCACAAAGTTAATAAAAATTGAAATTACAAAAAGGTTTATCAAATATGTTAATCTTGGGGTGATTGCTTTCTATTTTGATTTTGACAATTAAATTAAATGTGACTAACATCCTTGTTAAATATTGTTTTGATAGTGTTCAAAATTTCAGCACATTTTGTTATGAATTCCTCATTGAACTAATCAAACATTTTCTGGAGAGGCGTAACTCCCGACCGGGTCCAGTATCTCCTGATTGGGACACAAGTACAGACCGAGAAATGCCACTGTCCTTACTGGGAAAATATTGCTCTCTGATGGTTCAAAGTTCCAATAGCAAACCGAGATAGGTGATGTGCCGACCGAAACAGGTGATGTTCCGACTAGGACACCTTATTTCCAGACCGGGACATGTTGGAGTCCGATCGGAAAATTCAAAAAGGCGCGACCGGGACTCCAAGACTCCCAACTAGGAAAATTGAATAGGGACTAGCTGTTGGACAGTTCAGCCAACTAGAAGATGCCACATATCAAAAAAGGCTATTTCCCGATCGGGAAAGCTATGTTTCCTACCGGGACCGTTCTCTCTGCAAACAACATTTAATGCACTTGTAAGAGAACAGTAGAAAGAGTTATGACACTACTTTATAACAGCTAATTGGTAGAAAATCAGTATAAATACCTTACCAAAAGACCATTTAATAGATCTAACAACTTTAAAAGTGCTAAAACACTTGCAATTTAATTTCTCAATCTCTTTATTAATTGTTTTGCGTAAGGGTTCAAGTGTTAATCATGAAACACTTGGGTTATCTTGTAATTAGGTAATATGAGCCAAATTACAAGGAATTGGTTGTTGTATGAGCCATAAAACACAAAAGAAATTTGGGTTGAGTGTTAGCCTTAATAAAATACCTAGTTGGGAGTGAGCTAGCTAAAACTCCAAAATTGTAATATAAGTGATTAGATTAGT
The DNA here is from genome assembly GCA_949630135.1 of Balakata baccata. Classification (NCBI taxonomy): domain Eukaryota; kingdom Viridiplantae; phylum Streptophyta; class Magnoliopsida; order Malpighiales; family Euphorbiaceae; genus Balakata; species Balakata baccata. The sequence goes on from CATIWF010035066.1 coordinate 67,347, forward strand.
GAATACCCAATAGAGGTTGGGGAGAGGAGTAGGGTTAGTTAATACCAAACCTCTATAAAATCCGTATCTCAAATCTTCTCAACTCTTTCAACTACCTTATGAGTGCAAGAATTTTTTAACTTCCCACCAATTCATCCCCCCCCCCTGGTGATTGTTTGAGCAACAATTGGTATTAGAGTAAGGTCTAGAAGTCAAGTTTCATCAGCTCTAGTAAAGATCTACAATGGCCCAAGAAGGATTCTAAAGCCTCAAACCTTATTTTGATGGGTTAAACTATGCCTATTATAAGTTTAGAATGGAGGCATATTTGGATAGTGAAAGAATTGATGTATGGGATAGTGTTCGCAAAGAATAGACACCACTAATAAGGAAGAACGTTGAAGGAGAGGATGAACCTCTTCCAAAAGATGAGTGGACTGAACCATACAAAAGAGCAAATGGCAAAAACAAAGAGGCTATGGTCATCCTAGCAAGTTCTTTTTCTCTTGAAGAGTGTGAGAGAGTTCAACATTGTCCAACCGTCTGTGGAAAACAAGGACACTATGCAAAACAGTGTCCTAATAAGCCAAAGAAAGCAGCAAAAATCATCCAACAGATTAATAAGGAAAGTCTACTTCATATGATGAAGGAGACGATGGTTGGTACATGGCTACCATTGGAATAGGTAGAGGTAAAGGTTCTGCTGGTTTTATGATGGACTGATAACAGGGTAAGGGAATTTGTGGTTTAGGTTTAGGAGGTATTTGGTAACAAGGTAATGGTCTAGGAGGAGGAGGTGGTTTATCTTCTGGGAAATCATCACCCCATGAAGGAGGAGGTGAAGGAATAGGTAATGGGTTGGTATAATGAGAAGGTGCAGAATAGGAGACAACATAGTCATATTTTCCTGAGGGTTCTCCCAAGAGACCAAGAGACGGATCTCCGTGATCATACCTGTCATGAAAGGTGGATTCATACCCGGATGGGTTGTTGTCATCTGCTCTGTCTTTGAATGGAAGACTGATAAAGAACTCTGGACGAGTCCATAATGGTGAGGAATGCTTTTAGAGAAATTCACTGTGCGAGGAGGCACAACAAGAGTCATGAAGGTCTTGTATCAAGGCAGGTGGTAAGGTGAGGGAAGGTTGAAGAGTAAACAACGAAGGGGTTGTAGTAAATGGTAATATCTGATGGTTGTAAGATAAACCAATAGGATGAATAGACAGTTTTTTGAGTTTGTAATAAAGATCAAAGCCAAGGATTAAATCTTTGTTAGGAAGATTGGATCCAAGGACATGAGTCCAGGTACACAAATCAGGGAAAAACTATAACATGATTGGATTTCTGGTTTTCATCGTAGTTTGAAAAACTTTACCATCAGCGGCTTGGAAAGACTGTGTATGAGGTATCCAATATCTAGCAGGGAGGACTGCTGGATTCATCATTGATGTATGTGCTCCAGTATCAATCAAGGCAATGATTTTTATAGGATCAGCATACTTATGAGGATAAACATATATTGGAACCATAGGGACAGGATGCGTAGGTTGGGTTGAACAAACTGACTGTGAGGGTTTAAGGGTTAAGGTGGTAGAAGAATCTTGAAGTAACAAAGGGAAAGGAATGATAGTCTAGATGGATTGTGGATAGGGATCATGAAATACAAGATCATCATCGTCAGTATCAGATTAGGAATATGATTCTGAAAATTCTGCTGCAAAGAGTGTTCTGTCATCAGCTTCATCATCGAGGGAAAAGAGAGATTCAATCTCTACATCGTCAAGATCAATAGGGGAAACCTTATTAATCTGTTGGATGATTTTTGCTGCTTTCTTTGGCTTATTGGGACACTGTTTTGCATAGTGTCCTCTTTTTCCACAAATATAACATCTATCACCCTTTTGCTTTCTGTGCTTGCGACGTTTAAAGAATTTAAACTTTTTGCGGCGGTGTTTGCGAGGATAGGTCCTATCCTTTGAAGGCCACTTGTGATATCTTTTGGACTTCTTGGTCTTGCAAGAGCACTTGGAGTCTTTACACTTAATTTGCAAGTCTGGGCTCTTACAAGCAGTTTTCTAAAGAGCTTCATTTTCATGAGTCAGATTTTTTGGGTATGCAGTTCCAAAATGGCCAATACAAGCCTCAACCACATTTGGCCCAAGAACTTTTAAAGTTCCCTGATAAAAAGGAAGGTGCACTAACACACATAATTATACAAATAGTAATACTATTGCACACTATGTAGTCACTTATTCAAACTGAGATGGCCGACAAGAGGAAGTGGGAATCTGCTTTGTACTATGAAGAGTACATATTCAAATCCTCGAGGGCCTCTGGCGAGCTGTGAGGATAAGGAACATCATTAGGAACTTCTTCAGTGGTATACTGTTGTTCACTAGTACCACTTTGTACTGAGGTTGGGTCAGCCATAAACTGAGTAGGATGAAGGTATTTGGGATCAAAGGCATCATCTGGTAATTCAGGGTCTGATTTAGAATTATCGGAACAGGAAAGGTATGGAATGTCTGGATTAGGTTCTGAAACTGTAGGCATGGTATTTAAGGCTTGGGTTTCAAGAAAAGAGGTGATTGGGTTTTTCTGTGGAATGGGTTGATTCTATTGGACCATAAAAGAAGGAGGTTGGCTTGTAGTGGTTATTGGTGGAGGGGCCGTATGAGGATCCCTCAACCTCATATTGAAGTTGGGATAGAAGGTGCATAGCACGGTGCCAGCATTAAGAGTTGTCTGGATAGTACCAATTACAGCATGTTGGTATTCCAGAAATCTTGTATCAAGAAGGGCTATCCGAGCCACGACTGGAAGGCCTTTTCTTCCATGGTATGTGAGAGCAAGCCTGATTGCTCCAAAATGGATGTGAGTGAATCCTTGATGCAGGAGTGTAAACTGGCTGGTGAGAAATTGGAGGTTGCAATTTTGTAAACAAGCCCAAGGGATCAGCATAGGAAGAAGGACTACTGAAATAGTCTTTTTTGAGATCTTGCCGAAGTGAACTGATCTCTTATTCTAGCTGCTGAAGTTTAACAGCTTTAGCATCAAAGGTGGCATCATACATGCGATGGGTTGAATCCAGAAGAAATGCAGCTCGCCGTTCAAGAATGCTCACAACTCCTTCAAGAAGGATTGATCCAACTCACAGTCAAATTTATGAGGAGCAATATCATCAAAGGTAAACCATGGGCCATTGGATGGCATGGGTGGAACATTTGGTTGAGTGCCGGTACCTGTTCTTGTACCAGGAGCATTAGTTCCCATTTCGTCATCATCATCAAGAACTTCTTCAGTGGTATACTGTTGTTCACTAGTACCACTTTGTGCTGAGGTTGGGTCAGCCATAAACTGAGTAGGATGAAGGTATTTGGGATCAAAGGCATTATCTGGTAATTCAGGGTCTGATTCAGAATTATCGGAACAGGAAAGGTATGGAATGTCTGGATTGGGTTCTGAAACTGTAGGCATGGTATTTAAGGCTTGGGTTTCAAGAAAAGAGGTGATTGGGTTTTTCTGTGGAATGGGTTGATTCTGTTGGACCATAAAAGAAGGAGGTTGGCTTGTAGTGGTTGTTGGTGGAGGGGCCGGATGACTAAGCGTTTCTTGCCACGGATCTGTTCTGTGCGTTTATTGACATAGAAAGCTTGACATGCCCAATTTGACTTTGTGAGTTGGATCAATCCTTCTTGAAGGAGTTGTGAGCATTCTTGAACGGCGAGCTGCATTTCTTCTGGATTCATACCCGGATGGGTTGGTCTAGTAGGATTTTCATCTACTCTATCTTTGAATGGAAGACTGATAAAGAACTCTGGACTAACACAAATCAGGGAAAAACTGTAACATGATTGGATTTCTGGTTTTCATCGTAGTTTGAAAAACTTTTCGTTGTTTACTCTTCAACCTTCCCTCACCTTACCACCTGCCTTGATACAAGACCTTCATGACTCTTGTTGTGCCTCCTCGCACAGTGAATTTCTCCAGAAGCATTCCTCACCATTATGGACTAGTCTAGAGTTCTTTATCAGTCTTCCATTCAAAGATAGAGTAGATGACAATCCTACTAGAGCAACCCTTCCCAACCATCATTACGAATGGACTGTCATGCCATTTGGTCTCAAAGTGGCACCCTCATTGTTTCAAAAACCTATGATCAGGATCTATGAGCCTCTACTTCATACAGCCCTCATTTACATCTGGACGACCTTTGGAACTTGAGAGTTGTCTACCGTGATGCTGAGAGCATCATCTGAAGCTGGGATACTAAGATCCATTGCATGATTCTGTACTCTATAGATCAACCACTATTACTCCTGAAGGTAATCCTAAACCAATCACTCCTGTCGAATCAGTTCTCAATTGGCAGACTCAGAATGCTACTGTTCAAAATACAGTCCTCCATCGCATTGAAAAGAAAGTATATTGGAACCATATAGACAGGATGGGTAGGTTGGGTTGAACAAACTGACTGTGAGGGTTTAAGGGTTAAGGTGGTAGAAGAATCTTGAAGTAACAAAGGGAAAGGAATGATAGTCTGGATGGATTGTGGATAGGGATCATGAAATACAAGATCATCATTGTCAGTATCAGATTGGGAATCTGATTCTGAAAATTCTACTGCAAAAAGAACATAATTCTTTGTCTTCATCAGCAAGTCTATCTGCATAACAATCATCACAGTCACAAATATCAAAATACTTGTGATCTCCAGTCTTTGCTTCATAGATTGGCTGTGCAGTAGAGGAAAAGGCAACAATCGGTATTTCTTCTTGCGGGTATACCGGTTGCATCATAAATTGAGTTGAAAACTCAAGAGGCGTAGAAGCTTGAGAAGTTTCTTCATCAAGAGAGAGGAATTGTGTTTCTACAGTACCATCCTTGTGTTTGAGAAACACTGGCTTAGTTGAACTGACTGGCTCGATCTTAAAGCTGGATTTTGGCAATTAGGCATTATTCATGAAGACAGATATAAGACAGCCTTTTGTATTCCCAACCATCATTAGGAATGGACTGTCATGCCATTTGGTCTCAAAGCGGCACCCTCATTGTTTCAAAAAGCTATGATCAGGATCTATGAGCCTCTACTTCATACAGCCCTCATTTACATTGATGACATACTTCTTTACAGCCCAGATATGGTTTCTCATCAAGAAACTCTTCAGAAGTTCATGGAAATTACAAAAGCCCATGGTGTTATGTTTAGCCCATCAAAAATGCAATTGGCCCAGCCCACAATTGATTTTCTGGGTATGCAGTTCCAAAATGGCCAATACAAGCCTCAAAAAGCCATGAGTGAGGAAAGATTTGAAGTAGATCAGACCTATTGAGTTGCTTTGGAATCTAGACGTCCTTTGGAACTTGAGAGTTGTCTACCGTGATGCTGAGAGCATCATCTGAAGCTGGGATACTAAGATCCATTGCATGATTCTGTACTCTGTAGATCATCTGGTAGTGAAGAGTAGAACTTATTGTTAAGAAGGCACTGTGAAGCATCTGGAGAGGACCTTGAAGCTTCCACCCCCGAATGGTATCAGAGCCCTAGTAAACAGGTCATAACACAGTTAAAGCAGAAGAGAAGTATGCAACATCATTATGTCCAATTCAAAGTTAACTCGTTCAGACTCATCCATGTCAATATCATCTCTTTCCTTGCAACCTTCTTCTTCTTCTAACCTCTCTCATCTATATGAGCTTTCGTTCATCCCTGATGATCAGAAAGTGCAGGAATCAAACCTTCCTCTTCTTACCTGGTTCCAGCCTCTTTCCTCCTGGAAACGCCTATTTGCAGATCTCATAAATGACCATCCCTTTCAGCCGACTGAAGACATCACTGCTATTGTCATTTTCCATCGTCCTTACACTCATGTCTTAGGAACTCAAAATCTTACAGCAATTGGTCACTATCAGTTGTGGAAAGTTGTTTCCCATCCTCAACCAACTTAGATTGATTCCATCAAACTCTCTCTTCATCAAGAGTTATGTCGCCTCAATAATTTTGGAAACTTTCCTACTCAGTTTATGGCTGACCCAACCTCAGCACAAAGTGGTACTAGTGAACAACAGTATACCACTGAAGAAGTTCCTGATGATGATGATGAAATGGGAACTAATGCTACTAGTACAAGAACAGGTACCGGCACTCAACCAAATGTTCCACCCATGCCATCCAATGGCCCATGGTTTACCTTTGATGATATTCCTCCTCATAAATGGAGAGACAGAATCCAAGAATTCTTCGCTTGGCTTGAACTTTAGCAACGAAGACCCAATGCATAATCATGAGTCATACATTTTGACTAACCTAAGCTTCCTTGACTAGCATAAAACTGAGAATGGTTCTCAAATCTAAAGGGTTGCCAAAGTCTCGGAATAGCTATTTTCCTTTCCTTAATGCTTGAGATGCAAGTGTTA
>CATIWF010035071.1:0-17415 GCA_949630135.1 Balakata baccata
TATAATGATGACGAGAGGCCAATTTGCATTCCTATATTGCAACTCTATTAAGTGAAGCTCATTAGTTTGCAACGACTGGTTAAGGATGGACTGTTAAAAACCAAACTGCCATAACACTTAGTCTGAATGGTGGCACCTAATAATGTGAAAGCATATTAGAGGGACAATTACTTGCCAAATTTGTTGGTCATCCAAACATTCAGCGGAAAGGATTTGTATAATGTCATGTAGTTCCCATATGACTTGTAATACATGTAAAACATTCATCAATATTGTTGAACTATATACATATATATAAAGATGAGAAAAAATTATAAGTACATCAACTGTTTCGATCAAGTTAAACATATGTCTTATATTTTTTAGCACATGGGTTGACCCCTTAGTAGTTATTCGTACAAAACTCCACCTATAAAATAATAATTACTAAAAAAATAATGCATATTGATTAATGTTTATATTGAATAACGTTTATGCATATTGAAATCCTAATGGTAGCCAACGTGAGGCGTCTAAACTAATAATGTAGGTGCAACTGATGGTAGATGATCTCATGCCTAAAGTTAAAGTAAGAATAATGGACCGCCAATCTGTTGTGCACTGGGATTTGTGGCTCTACATAATTCTTTATATAGCCATGCAAGACATGCTTCATTCCAACTGTATTGATGTATTGTAGTCAAGTCTTCTATAAGAGGAAGGAATATCAAATTGACCCTTCAACTTGTCAATGAATAATACTCCACCAATGATGCACAGAAAAAGTCATATGTATGGCACTGAATAGTCTCATCATCTACTAGGAAATTATCGAACTATTTAGCAAACCACCTCATGTTCAACTTACAACCCTTAATGGCATTATTCAGTAATCTTACTCCTAATAATCTCTCATACTATATCACACTTCCATAAATTAGGAATACGACTCCTAATACATAGGAAGTGCAACAAACAAGGGGTGTGCATCAGTTTTGAACTGAACCGAATTTAGAAAAACTGAACTGAATCGATTATAATTTATAAAAACCGAAATAATTAATATTTAAAATCGAATTGAAATATTTCGATTCAGTTTAATCGGTTTTGTTAACTAATTAGTTAAATTCATATAAATTATAATTATTATTATATTTTATCAATCAAAATATATTAGAACCAAATATCATAACTTTATTACTTATAATAAAATTAAATTAATTATCATAACTTTATCAAATATAATATATAAGTTAAAGTTATAATTAAATAATATAACTATAGATTGAGATAAAATAGTATAAATTATGATAAATTGATATAATCATTACTTCATCAACTACTATAATTATTACAAATTATATTTAATTACCATAATTTTATGAATTATCATAAATCGAAATCAATTTTCACAATTTTATAAATTGGTATAAATTAAAACTAATTATTATAACTTTATCAATTACTCCAAATTAAAATTAGTTAACATAAATTAAAATAAATTTTTATAGTTCATGACTTTATCCTACCATATATCAAAATAAAATATTACAAATCATAATTTTTTATTTAAAAGTTATAATAAATCATTAAAATATATATATATATAAAAGTTCGATCGGTTCGGTTTAATCGGTTTTTAAACATTTAAAATCGAACTAAATAAACCGAAAACTGAATAAACCAAATCGAATAAACTGAAGAGTATTCGATTTTTTATTTCGGTTTAGTTTTGCACGCTCCTAGTATCATGTCTCCAAAACAGAGGACATGGATTTCTCCAACCGGATTTCCGTCTGCTTCACAGCAGTCAGCAAATCATAACTGCGACGCTGAGGGCCGCAACCGCAAGGCATTCGCATTTATGGCTGCTCTAGACAATGAATACCCAATTATTTTCTCCTATTTGCTCTACAATGTCTAATCTTATAACACATATTAATAACTCCATCTTCTTATACATAGGCATATAATGATCATTAATCATTGTTCTAGAAAGACAGATCTTACTATGTACTTCCCTATGAGTCTCGTATATATTAGCATGTTCTTCCATAGGCCCGTCATGATCTAAATTAGCAGTGTCAGAGGCAGGTGAGGAAACAATATGCATGATTCTACCAGGTGGATAAAACCGATGGCCACTCTAAGATCAGTCATGAAGACCTCGTGATGAAAATATCACTAAGAAAACAAAGATGAAAGATCATGAAAGAAAGATGATTAGCCACTCTAAGATCTCCAAGGAAATAATAGGATCATGTAACGAAAATCATTATTGGGAGAAAATATATGAGGGTCACCTCCATAGATCCTAGAGCATGATGATCGCTTGCGAAGACCATATCTCATGGTAAAGATGGATGATCAGAGTATGAAAAGGAGATGTGAGATCTATGAAAGAAGATCTTAGATCTCCACAGGCCAGAAGTAAGAAAGCGAGACCCTTAGCCCAAGGCAACCGTACATAACATTAAATGAGCTTGATAGTAGTAGGTACATTTAAGATCTATATCAATTCATAAAATGCCTTTCTTCATATTCAATGAAATTGTATAATGAGTGCTAAAGTTGATTGTCTTTCAAGCACTTTTCTAATATAGCCGGCTCTAGGTAATCATCATGATAGATTAAACTCTTCCTTCTTGTTCAAGTAAGCCATCAAACACCACCCTTAAGTTGTTTATGCTTTTGGCTTCGGCTGCATCGGCCAGAACATTCTCCTCAGTAATCTCTTTTGCTGCAGCAGCTTCTTCTTCCTTGGCCTAGATATCAACTTCAATCTCTTGCCTCTTAAGTTCCTTCTCCAGTTCGTACCACAACTCACCTTCAGTAACATCTTCAATGGCAGTTGAACTACTTACTCTGTTATTAGAAATAAGCGGCTCATCTTCCTCGGAATCATCACAGCCTGATCCACTGCTTGAATTGCATTCTAGTTTGATCTGCACTGAGTCTTTTGTTTGGACTTCAGCGACAAGAGTTTCAAAACTCTCTGACAGAACAGAAGCTTCTGGCAAATTCTCCCCTTTAGAATTTGCTGGTGCACCAAAAGAACAACGCTGCGGCCCCATGCACGACCAAGATGACAGAGATGACCGTGTTCTGACAACAGCTCAGGCAACATTTTGTGCTCACTTCATCACAACCTAAACAATTTCAATATGAAGATCTTGTCATGATTCACATAATAAGTGGCAAACTGGAAGGCAGAAGAACGATGAATAGGAAGCTCTTAAGTTATGCATATAACTATATATAATGCATGCATAGAAAACATCGGATAGAAATTCAAATTGCCTTTTTCAACTGCAATGCTTGGCAAATGAGGGTCCAATAACAAGTCTGAGGATGGTAAACCACAAGGGTGAGTAATATTTTACCTGAGTGCTGCTAGAAACAGGGCGCAGAAATGCACCTGCATCAGCAACTCTAGCTCTGGCACTAGCTATAGATGGCAAATGAGATCCTAAAGCAGTTGCAGAGCGATAAACAACATTCAGGACCCTTGTATGCTCAACCTGATCCCGCAAGTCATTTAACCAAGATGATGGTGTTACCTGTTCAATAAACATTTTGAAATTAGCAGTTTGAAAGCAGATGGTAATGTACTAATATCAGTTTCTGGACAGGAGTGAATATCAACACCTCAGAGCGAAGGTCATCAACGGTAGCAGCTGAGAACGTTGGGACCAGATCAGATCCATTAATAACAGTTGTACTAAAGTGCTTGCCTGATTCTGCCAAATCCCATGTCATACAGGCAGCTGCAATGATTCAATTCAAGGCATTTAGACAAAAATAACATACTAGCCAAGAAGTATATTGCTGCATTCTACTTTACTCATCTGCTTCTGTACTATAGTTTATTGATCAGCTTCTGTCCATCCTTGCATTATAAGATAAATGAATTCAATACAGCATCAAAATCATTTTTTCTGATGTAAAATCCTGTAACGATACAGAAGGAAATGCCCTTGATACTGGCAAATTCTTATGGATAGGGTGCTTTCAAAGGTTTTAGATTCCAAAGGGAGTCATTTTAAATGACTTAGTTTTGCATAGCCATACATACCATCAGTTCATTGACATAGGAAAGGTTATGAATACAGGTGAATATTTAAGACTAAAGCTAAAAGTGAAGATCCAGAACCATCCTCAGGTTGGCACACAGGTACAAGATAAGAAAGTATTGGAACTCCCTGTCCTAATGTTATCAACATAGTGTACAGTGTGTCCATAGCAAAAAGATTAGTTGAGTCAAAAATTAATCATGCATGTCAAGCAAAAACCAGCAAAATGAAGAACTAATAACATTTTATGCATCCAAAAGATAGTAGGATTAGCAGTACATAATACATGCCTGGGGCAAACGTGACACAAGTGGTTGAAGTGAATTCCTTTTGTTCCCGAAGAATAAATGTTAATAAGGCAGCAGTACCCCCACCAAGTGAATGGGCAACAATCTGAAAATATTACAAAGAATAAGATGCAAAGTTCAAAGAAAGGAAATTGTCAAACATGATGTTGTATAATGGTTACTGTTCTACTTCAGGATACCAAAATGTGAATGCAAATAGCAAGAACCTTAATGTTTATCTGTCATAAAGCTTTCTTTAATACAATTTTTCAAAATAAGAGACAAAAGAATGTAGTCATAACGCTTAAAATATCTCTCGACGTGGTTTCACTTTGATGAAATTGCTGTATAAAGCAAAATTTTAGAAGAGCACCATGAAGCAGAACAAAGAAATAAAATGAATAAAATTCTTCCATATCCACATTAAGTAATATTATTGATTTAAACTAGTGCTTAGACTCCATATGCAGAATTTAACATAATCAGTGTGAAGAAATACCAATAAAACAGATATATATGTTTAAACTAGTGCATGAAGTCCACATCCAGAATGGAACATAACAAAGTGTGGAAAAAAATATGAAACAGATATAACTTGACACTGAAAGCAACATAATGATTACCTTAACTTTGTGGTCTGGATAATCACCAAGTGCCTTAAGCAGGCAAGGAGTGCTGAGCTTAGCAATCCAACGAGCTGCAGCAACCATTCCACAATGTGCATATCCTAAAACTAAATTGCTTATTCCACCATCATGTAAAACTGAATGGTGAAAAGGAACCACAGCACCAGTTGCTGCAGTTATGTATCTTTGATGCTATGAGTACTGCGAATTAATAAAAGGAAACATTTTGAATCTTTATCACGTATAACTGTGAATGCTGGCATCAGAAGCTGAAACCATTACCACAATAATTCAGACAATATCCTCATTTTAAATTATACACACACACATGTGCAATATTTATCATAAAATTCACAGCATTCACAAAAATTTCTTCTCAGAAAAAGATTGGATCTACCAATATTCAGTTTGGTAATGCCCCACATGAAGATTTTAGCAGCCTACAACAGTTCAGTTTTTCTGTATGGAAAAAGAGTTACAATCGAAAGAAGTCAGCCAAATTTAATTACAGTTAGCTGCAGTAAAATCAGAAAAGGGAACTTCCATCCAATATCAGAATTCAGTTTCATAGTCCCAATTGGAAAAAGAAACCCTATGGTAGCTCCATGACAATGGTAATCATTGCCTGCAAATTTAAGTCGAGGCCCATGTAAATGTACCACCTATGTCATTCATATGTAATATATTTATCATTTCCTACTATAGTAAGTTCCCTAGTAGTATCCACTTTTAAGGCCCATACTTATTCCGGATAGAAATAAGAAGATACTCCCAATCCATATCAACCCATGAAGCAAAGTGACAGACAGTTTTTACATGATATCAAATTAAAATTAAATGAAGGAGCAACATGAGGTGGGATGGTCACTGACCCCTGCCTTAGGCTTCTGAAGAAGGTCATCCTCCAGAGAGAATCCTGCAGACTCCAAAAACACAGGAAAGTGCTTCTTGGAGAAGAACATGCATAGGGTTAGCAATCTCAACAGGCTCTTCAACTCTGCTATAATTTCAGGGCCTTTTAAATGTACGGAATTACTACCAGCATATACACTTGCAACGTGCAAATTACCCTGTGGAAGAAAAAACAAGTAAAAAAAATTAAAGAAGAGCAGAAGAAATCAAGAACCAATCAGCCAAGCATCACAAAGCAAACAAGGTGAAATAAAAAAAATAAAAATGCTACTAGGTTCTATATATAAGAATATTAATTAGCAGAGCCTACCTGCCTCCGCATCAGGTAATTGATACCAAAAGCCAAATCTCCAATTGGTCATTCGCCTAAGTCTCAGAATATGTGAACCTAAGCGTCTCCGATAGAGTAGTTATTGTTTCGAGCCATGTTGCCGGTGCTTGTGCGGGTCTACGAGCAATCCTCGTCCTTCCCGATCTCGATTTAGACAGATGCCCGCTCAGATCGCTCTCTACCCCGTCCTTTACCACAGAAATACAACAACACGGAAGCTCCGGCGGCGGTGACCACTGTACCCGCCGCCATGAACTCGAAATATCAACTGAAAATGAAGTGAAAACCTCGAAATACTTGATATTTACGGAATGAAGAAGAACAGAAGCAGCTCCAAAATTAAAAATAAATAAATATAAAAATTGAGAAATTGAATCTTAAAACAGCAAATCGCAAGGCATTATTGATGAAGAAGAAGAAGAAGAAGAAGAAGATAGATTTGAGGGTTCAGATTGGAATATTTCGATTTCGAAAAGAAGAGCAGGCCAAGGAACGATGATAGGAACAAAGTTGAACAAAAGTGCGTGTCCATTAGGATTCTAGTCAATGTGTTCGACAATATTCATAATGTTTTTTTAATATTTTTTAATATAATATTGAAATTAATTCGATTATTAACACTATAATAAAAATTATGAATATTTGTATTGAATAATAAATATACATAACTCTACACCTATATTTTTATAACTTTTCATTTTATTATTTTTTATTTTTATTATATAGTTAATTTCTGAGTTGTATTTCATAATTAAATTATATAACTCGTCTCATTTATAAACTTATAAATAGAGATTTAGTGAATGAATAAATGGTAATTATAAGCTTATTTCTAATATTTTTTCTCTTCTCTCACTTTTATACTCTTTTTATAGTTTATTTTCTTTAAATTTATAATACCCTATCATTAGAAAAAAATTTTAGATAATAAGGTATGATTAGTTTCTTGTTTATCTTCAATTTTTACTATGCTATATATCTATATGCAATGTATATGATAACAAATTTTATATAAATTAAACATTTCTTTTTGTATTTGTATATATTGTTTATATGTCAAGAGTTATTATTATTATTATTATTATTATTATTATTATTATTATTATTATGTTTGGTTACTAATCTTTACACTAGTTATAATCAATATAAACGGACATTATTTTTATTTTTTTTATCTTGCATCCATGATATTTTTATATACTTAAATAAATATATGTGCTTTGCATTATTTCTTACATAAAAATTCTTATGCAATATTATAATATATTATACTATACTAATATAATAGGTGCATAAATAGGCCGTAATATATGTATAGTATGTTATAATATGTGTATAAATTAATGAAAATATATTATTTATTTTATCCTTATGCATATTAGTCATTGTTTGGTTTCTTGTTCATTATTTTTATCCTTATTACTTATTGATATTGATATATTATTTATGTGTATAATATTTGAATATTTATTTATGAGTTTATAATATATTTTATCATATATATATTTAATCTTAATATATATATATAGCATTGGTAATTCTATTAATGGATTTGTTAATATGTTTTAAATATATATAATTATACCTAATAATTTATAATAAAAAGACTTTTGGTATTTATAATTATTTGAAATTATTGAAATAAAATTATTGAATGAAATTTATTAAGTTATTTATTAATTGAAAATACATTAAATGTATGTTACAATATTTGCATATTTTGTATGTTACAATTATAATAATTTAAATATTTATTTTAATATGAGATTATTTAATTAATATTTGATTATTTATAACTTACAAACATATTGTTTCATTAAATATGTCTATTTATAAGTAGTTATGAATATTATTTAATATTATAAATTATTCTTTTTGTGATAATATATTATTGTATTCATATTATAATTGGTTTATGTATACGAGTCATATTATTTACATATTCAATCATAATATACTAAGAGGATGTCTAGGATTGCTGTTGATAGTTCTAAAAGCATGTTTTGAATTTTTTTTATTTAATTGACTGATTTTTTTAATTTTTTATAAACTATTTTTTTTAAACTTGTTTTTGGAAAAAGTATCTATTTACCTGCTTTTACCAAAAGTAACTTTTAAAACTCAAAAAAAATTAAAAATACAAAAATTTTTTCGGAAAAACACTTTTTCTAAACACAATACTAAACATGGCCCAAATGGTAGATGTATATGTCATGATTTTCTAATTTAATTAATATTTTTGTGTTGTTATATTATTAATAACAAATTTTACAAAGTTAGAGTTTATGGCTCTTGACATTAGTAAAAAATTATATGTCATAGATATTGGATGCTACAATATACTTAGACATGAATGGTCTTGGTAATAATATCAAAGAAGGAAATATGAAATACAATCAAGATAAGGCTAATGCCTAAATTTTCTTTTATTATCATCTTAATTAGGAACTAAAATATGATTATTTCACGGTCAAACATCTTCTTGTTCTCTGAAACAATTTAAATATTTTGTTAATTGGAAGTGTATCTAAAGTATACCAAAATATTTAGAATAATTTGAATAGTTAATTAATTGAATATGTACTTAAAGTATATAAAAAAATTTAGTTGATTTATAGCAATATTTTCTAAAGGAAAAAATAAAGTATGCAATATGATGACTTATTTTTGAATGATTTGGCAAGATGCACTTAGATATTGCGAATTTTTTAAATAATATAATGAAAAGATTGATCTATAAAAATTTTTAAAATAAAAATAAAGCATCCATATTATGAAAGAAAGTTTATGACTAAAATTTTATTTATTTGTACTTAAATGAAATATTTTAATTTATTTGATTATATTATTTTTAATACTATTATATTTAAAATTTTTGTTATGAAATAATATCTTTTTATAATTACTTATTGTAATTTATTTTTTTAAGAAATATGGATATTTTTCACTCATCAAGAACTTTCAATAATAACGACAAAGATATATACTTTAGCAGACAATGCAATAACACATACCATATTGAGAAATAAAAAATATTTCTTAAATTTGACTATGATAAAAGCAAATGTTAATACAATATCAGGTTCAACAAACTTGATAGATTGCTCTGAAAGAACTTATATCCTCTTAATTAATGGAATAAAATTCATGATTGACAATGTTTTATTATCAACTAAATCAAAAAGGAATTTGCTAAGTTTTAAAGATATATGTCGTAATGGATACCATATTGAGACTTGTAATCATAATAGTATATAATATCTTTATATCATATCAATAATCTCAAATGAAAAACGAATTTTGAAAGATTGTCCAATTTATCTTATAGTTTGTATTATACCAAAATAAGTACAATCGAAACACATGTAGTAATGAACCAGAAGTTTATTGATATAAATATTTTTACTATTTGGTATGACTGGTTGGGTCATCCCGAGTCAATTATGATACGTAGAATAATTGAGAATTCAAATGAATATCCTTTAAAGAATCAAAAGTTTCTTCAATTCAATAAATTATCATGTACTGCTTGTTCTCAAGCCAACTTGATTATTCGACTTTCATTAGCAAAAATCGGATTAGAATCCCTTGTATTTTTTAAAAGAATTCAAGGTGATATATGTGGGTCCATTAATCCACCATGTAGATCATTTAAATATTTTATGGTAATGATAGATGCATATACACGATGGTCATATGTGTGCTTACTTGCTCAAATAATTAAATTACATGCACAATTTCCAGATTATTCAATTAAGTATATACGTCTTGATAATCCAAGCAAATTTACACTCCAAACTTTTATTTTTTATTGATTATTGTATATCAGTTGGAATAACTGTTGAAAGGTTAGTTGTCTATGTTCATACACAAAATAGTATTGCAGAATCATTTATTAAACGTTTCCAATTAATAGCAAAATCATTACTCATGAGAACAAAACTCTTCATCTTGGCTTGGGGACATGTTATTTTGCATGCAACAGCACTAATACGTATTAGGTTAACATCATATCATAAGTTTTCCCCATTACAATTGGCTTAAGGTCAAGAGCCAAATATTTCTCATTTAAGAATCTTTAGATGTGCAATTTATATTCCTATTGCTCCACCACAATGCACTAAAATGGGACCTCAAAGAAAGTTGAGAATATATGTTGGATATGAATTTCCATCTATTATTAAATATCTTGAACTATTGACTGATAATTTATTTACAACACGATATGCAAATTGTCATTTTAATTAAATAATTTTCTCAATATTAAGGGGAGAAACAAAGCGGCTGATCATGAAATTATATGCAATGCATCATCTTTAACACATATAGATCCTTGTACTAATCAATATGAGTAAGAAAATATAAAGAATGATATATTTACAAAATTTGTCAAATCAATTGTCTGATGCATTTACTAACCTTAAAAGAGTGATTAAATCACATAACCTAACTGTAAATGCTCCTGCTCAAAGCGTGGTAGACTAATTAGTTCCAAAGATAAAATTCTTAGGAAGAGAAAAGGAGTTAGTCAATAAAATGACTCAATTGAGAAGGCAAAAACTCCTAAAGAATCTATTGACATAACAAAAAATAAATCTCCATAAGAGATTAATGTATTTGAAAATGATAATAATGAAGAGATTTCAATGAGTTATGTCATTATAAGAAAAAGACGGTATCAAGAGAAAATAGTCGTCGACGACATATTTTCTTACAAGGTAGCAATTGATATTATGGAAAAAAAATGAAGATCTAGAGTCAAAAACAATTGAAAAATGTCAAAATAGATGTAATTGGCCGAAATGGAAAGATGCAATACATGTTGAATTAAATTCACTCAATGAACATGGAGTTTTTAGGTCAATAGTTCAAACACCTGAAGATGTAAAATATGTTGGATACAAATGAGTATTTATAAAAATAATAAAGTTGTAAGATATAAAGTAAGACTTATTGTACAAGGATTTTTACAAAGGCATGATACTAATTATGAACAAATATATTATCATGTGATAAATGCGACCAACTTTTCAGTACCTTATAAGTCTTGTAGTATATGAAAGACCTGATATGCGTCTTATAAATATTGTTATGATCTATTTATATGATAATCTTGATAGTGATATCTATATGAAAATTCCTGAAGGATTTTTACAAAATTTCGGGATGTTTATTCTATCAAGTTATAAAGATCATTATATGGCCTAAAACAATTGGAACGAATGTGATACAATCGTCTGAGTAAAAACTTATTGAAAGAAGAATATAAAAATAATTCTATATGCCCATGTATTTTCATAAACAAAACAAAATATGGATTTAATATTATTGCTGTATATGTTGATTATTTAAATATTATTTAAACTCTTGAATATCTTAAAAGGGCAATTGATTACTTGAAATATGAGTTTGAAATTAAAGATATTAAAAAAAATAAAATTTTGTCTTGGTTTACCAATTGAGTATTTAGCTGATGGGATTTTAATGTATCAATCAGCTTATATAGAAAAAGTCATTAAAAGATTTTATATGGATAAAACACATTTATTTAGTACACCAATGGTTGTGAGATCATTTGATGTGAAAAAAGATCATTTTTTATCTCAAGAGGATGGAGAAAAAATTATTGGTCATAAAGTATCATATCTTAGTGCAATTGGTGCATTACTATATATTGTTAATATTACACGACCTAATATAATATTTTCCATAAGTTTATTGGCAATATATAATTCTTCTCTAACATAAAGACATTGGAATGAAGTTAAACATATCTTTCATTATCTCAAGTAACAATTGATTTGGGATTATATTATTCAAATAAATTTATATCGAAACTAATTGGTTATACTGATGCATGATTTTTATATGACCCACATAAAGCTCGACCGCAAACAAGTTATGTTTTTATGAGTGGTGAAACTGCTATTTTATGGCAATCAACAAAACAAACTTTGACGGTCACATTTTCAAATCATGCTGAAATAAATTGCAATTCACAAAGTAAGTCATGAATGCATATAGTTGACGCAAATGGTACAACACATTCAAGAAACAAATGGTTTATTTGTTAGCAAAAGAACTCCTACAGTGTTATATGAAGACTATGCAGTATGTATAACACAATTAAAAGAAGTTTACATTAAAGGAGACTAGACAAAATATATTTCTTCTAAGTTATTCTTCACACATGATCTACTTGATAAAAGTGGACAAATCAATATTCAACAAATTCGATCAAGTGATAATTTAGCAGATTTCTTTACAATTAGAGAATTGAAGTGGTGTTTTTATGAGGGAGATAAAATGCACGTTGTACTCTTTTCCTTAACTAAGGTTTTGTCCCACTGGTTTTTATTAGCAAGGTTTTTAATAAGGCAATTTCATATGCATATTATATAAAAAATGTACTATTTTTCTTTCACTAGGTTTTTCTTCCCACAAGGTTTTTCCTAATAAGGTTTTAATAAGACATTTTCTTGTTAATGGACATTTAAGAGGAAATGTTATTAAGATTTGTATTGACTAATAAATGTCCATAACTTCAATATCTATATTTTTTATAACATCTTATTTTATTATTTTCTATCTTTATTGTATAATTAATTTGCGATTTGACTTTTACAATTAAATCATGTAATTCTTTTTATTTATAAGCTTATAAATAAAGACTTGGTAAATGAACAAATGATAATTGAAAATATTCTCTCTAATAACTATTATCTTCTCTCACATTCTTACTCTTTTCATAGTTTATTTTCCTTAAATTTATAATAATAACTCATTCAAACTCTTTTAAGTAATATTTCTAATGTTATATGCTATAGTTTTTGTTTCACTTCATATCTAATCCATCCATTCATCTTAAAATTAATTTTATTTTGCAATTAAATTATTTGATTTTAAAATATTTCAATTTCAATTGTGGTTTTGTGAAATTGAAAGATTATTTAAAAAAAACAATTCTAATATTACTAATTTTAAAATTATGTAAAACTAAAATATATAACTAAATAATATTCATTTAAGCAATAAAAATTA
Source organism: Balakata baccata (assembly GCA_949630135.1). Classification (NCBI taxonomy): domain Eukaryota; kingdom Viridiplantae; phylum Streptophyta; class Magnoliopsida; order Malpighiales; family Euphorbiaceae; genus Balakata; species Balakata baccata. Next base: position 13,250 of record CATIWF010035071.1, read on the forward strand.
GCTGATATATATTTAATTTCGACAATTAGATAAACTTATTTATTTTTCTATTTAAAATATATTTAATATTCAGATTTCAAATTAATATTAAAATTATTTTATATTATATTATATTTTAGAATTCAATTATTTATAGACCCAACTTCTACCTTTTTTTTTCTTGAACGGAGACCCAACTTCTTCCTAATTTTATGTGTTTTTGACTTTGTGCTGGGGTATTCTGTAAGTAGGCAGCTAAAAGAGTTTGATATGACTGATTTGGATTTGAAGAGCTATTTTTTTAAAAAAATAATAATTTTATTAATTTAAACAAGAAAAATATATAAATTGAAATGCATATATAATTCTGTTAAAAATTGTAAATAATGAAATAATACTTCTGATAATAGCATAATATAATAGCCCAAATCTTGCAAATTTAATAATTCTATAGCAATAAGAATATATTTTGATTTGTTACTCTTATCGTGTCGAATATGTTTTGTTTGTTTAAATTGTTTATATACAAATAAAACACTACAATAAAATGATGGAAAACAAAACGTCGTAATAAAATGATAAAAACTAAACACTATAATAACACGATAAAATTTCAAAAACACAAACAAAATAAAACTCAAAACTATGTATATACTATAATCAAATGAAGCTAGGATTTTCTGGAATGAGATTGATGAGCTATTTCTTAGGATTTGTATATACTATAATCAAATGTTAAGCATTAAATATATATAAATATATAGCTTAAATAATTAATTTCTTAATAGTTTTACCTGTCTATATTATCTGTTTGATAAAATTCTTGTGTGACTATATTTTATTTGCTGTCTCTCCTCATCTTTACAATCAATGGAGAAGATTTAAAAATTATAAAGTTCGACACATTTTATTTGCTTATAGACAGAATCTAGTAGATATTAGCTAAAATTTTTACAGAAAATTCCAAGAGAACATATAAATTAAATTATTTGCACACAATACAATGAATGAATTACTGAATTATAAAGCCCAATATAGCCTTAGAGGCACATGGGCATTGCTTTGGTTTTTAAACTCTTTACTTAGAAAATGGAGCTGCATTAAGCTAAGACAAAATTGCACAAATTTTCAAAATCAAAGAAATAAGAATAGAAAATTTTAGGGCAAATATCACAAATATTTTGAACTTTGTTTATTTTTATAATTATATCCAATTCTATCAAAATTCCGTTAAAATTATATGAATTTTTACTTACGTAACAAATTTAGCATTAATAGTACAAAATCAGTCTCCAAATTTGATTAGTGCTTACATGGATTAAACGAATGAAATAGTTGGCACCGATATAGATTAAATAATTAGATTAAATAGTTGAAGTTCTAGTTTAATTATCCAATTATAATTTGATATATTTAATCCAATTATCACCAATTAATTTACATCAACATCAATTAATCCATTCAGTTAATCTACGCTAGTGCTGGCTAGGTTCAAATGCTGGTTCCGAGATACCGAAATTAGATTTGTTATGATAGTAAAAGTTTATATAATTTTAACAGAATTTTTGTAGAATTTGATATAATTGTAAAAACGCGCAAAAATCAAAATTTTTTATGATATTTACCCAAAATTTTATATGCTTTGATATTCCAAATCATCCATATTATATATTCTGCAACAAAAATATTACTTATATATTTTTATATCACATTCTACCGAATCTATATTATATTACTCATATTTTATTATTTTATTTACTTATATTGTTCGATTTGTATTAAAATATTAGTATTTTAATGTGTACTAAATAAAATAAGTTGAGATATACAATATCAATTTTAGGGGTTTTTACTTAAATAGTAAAAAAAAAATATACCAAAATATACTGACTAGAAAAATAATTCTCCATATATGTCAATTTGTGCTAGGAGGATGGGGTTAGGGGCAGATGGACATTTATTGCTAGTCAGACTAGCGATTTTAGTGATACAATATAATCGTTGGTATAACCAGCAATATACTGTCGTGGCAAACAATAAATCGCTAGTCAGATTATCGATTTACACATGGCTAAAGTCACTAGTCTGAGTAGCAATTTACAAAGCATTTTGTGACCACTTTTCAAAAGCAAGCACCAAATAAGCAGCATGCATATCATACAGGGCTATGGGTGAGACACTAAAATCACTACTATGACTAGCGATTTTAGTCATCCTCATACTTCATTATGCTCCCTTCTCATCTCAAATGCCCATTTCAATATACTTCTCAAGTTTCCCCACCAGTTGAATTGGTAATTTTTTTAATTGCAATTTTATTTTTGATAAAAGTTTTTATTATTTATTTTTTATTTGCTTATTCATTTTTTTTTAAAAAATTTTAATTGTAATTTTATTTTTTTATTGCAAATTTATTTTTTTGCTGTTTTTTTTTTCTTCTCAAACTTTTGTTGATTTTTTATTGCAATTTTATTGTTTTATTTGCTTAATTTCTTAGTTATCTTATATTTTGCATTTTATTTTCTGAAAAAGAAGAAGAAAAGGAGGTATGTAGAATTTTTTTTTTTGATATTTTTTTATAGATGCATTATACAATATATTTTTTGTATAAATTTTTGCTGCTTGTGTAATTTTTGCTTGTTATGTAATAGTATACATGTAATTATTTACTGCAAAATATGTAATATATATGTAGTTATATAATATCTATATAGTTATTTACTGTAAAATATGTAATATATATATATATAATTATATAATATATATGTAGTTATTTATTGTAATATTTTACGGCCAGTTGCTTTAAAAATATATTTATTTTTAATAAAAGAAACTCTAGAATTCTAATTAATTCTCAAATACAAAATTGTTAAAAATTAACATTATAATGCTTTCTTTTCATTATAATGTTTTATTTTATAATATATCTTTATTTCTATTAGAATATTATTTCTATAAATTAATGTACATAGAAAAATCAGGTTTAGCCTATTAATTGCTTTTTGCTTTGGAAAAATAAGTACTATAATTAATCAATGTTAATTAACACAGCAGTATTAGTTTTGGAGGGAAAGAGATAATGTGGCAAATTGAAAAGAAATTAGCCGCTTAATTATTAAGCTTCTACCTCCAAATTACAAAGGTTAATAAAGTAATTTACTTAGCTAAACATTCATTTAATGATCTTTAAATAGTAATTAAATTCATAGAAAAGTGATTCTATCCATTTAGCAAAGTCCTATTGAAAATATAAAGTTTTTTTTTTTTTTTTGACTTTTGCTACAATGCACTAAGTACATTAATACACCTAAATTTTTATCTAAAACAATAGGTAATTGTAGGTAAAAAAATCTCAAAAAGTTTTAATACTCTATAATTTAACAAACTTAATTATTCTCTTTGCTCTTAATTATTTATTTGACTACTTATTGGGACTTGAGAGATCCCATTTCGCCTCAATCCCTTGCTCTCTTATAGCTACATAGACTCAATTATTATTATTTTTTTAATTATACATATTTTGTAACCATAAGTTAATAATATTTAATATGTTATAAATTACTCCCTCAATTTTATAAATCAATTAGGTTTATTTAATTAATTGAACTTTGATATAACCAAATTAGGTTTAATTAATTAATTTCTATTTACCCAATTCAAATTCAATTTAGGTTCAACTTAATAGATTTATATTGAATTAATTAGCTATATTACAATTGAAAAAAAATTAAAATTTGAACAAATAACTTCAATTTAATTTATTAATTTAACTTCAATCTAAATATTGATTAATATAAATAGTATTTTTCATTTCAATAGCATAGAAGACCCGTTTTTTACACAAATTGTAAAAAAAAATTAATTTGATTAAGATTATATACTATTTTTCATTGTACATTTTTAAATTGACTATAATTTTGAAATATAATGGAAAAGAAAGTAAGCCTATTTTTTAAAACAAAAAGAAATTAATAAATTTTAAGTCAATGTGATATTAGAATGATAATATTATAGTAGCTTAAACTGAATTGCAAATGATTAAATTAAAAAAAAAAATTGAACTCCAATTTAATCTAATTTTAAATTTAATAAAATGAAGTTCAATTTAAGCTTAATTTAAGTAATATAAGTTCATTTAATCACTTAAATATTTTAATTTAATCAATTGAATACATAGCAATTGAACT
>CATIWF010035104.1:0-10534 GCA_949630135.1 Balakata baccata
CCGAATGAAAGGATTATACATGTGCCAATTAAAACTAATTTAACCAAAGAAAATTCAAAATTTATACCTTTATAATTTCTTGATTTTTCTTCAACTTCTCACCTTGTTAGGTTGTAGCAAACCATAACAATCCAATCTTGGATTGTCTCTAACAATATCCACGCGAAGATGAGAGGATGAAACCACTAGGGAGATGGATTGAACATAGCTCAAAGTGCTAGCAATGGAGTATGTTCATATGAGAAGAAAATTAAACTCTTTAATTTTCTTGTTGTCTCCAAAAAATTTTCTTCTCTCAAAATTTTTTTTTGTCTATTTTCTATCTTATAGGGTCTTTTAGATCCAAAAGAAAATCAGAAAAGTAGATTCAAATTGAAAAGAGGAGAAAATGAGAGTTATATGAATAGTAATGGCCATTAAGGCCAATTTAAGGTCATTAGCCAGCTGCTGTACACTGGCACGAGCAGCAGCCCGCCTGGGCCAGCTGGCAGGCCTGCCAGGCCAGCGGGCCCGTCAACTCTCTCGAGTAATTTTTTCTCGCGATCTTATCACGAACCGACTCAAAATAATTTTCTCATATTTTGGATCTCATCCTAAGCCATTTTGCTCACTCTTTACATCTCCAAAGCGTGTGACCCATTAGGTTTCCAGTTATGTTGGCCATTTAAATTATCAAATAATTTAAGCAAATCATGAGCAGTATCTAGCAACACATCATGATCCCGAATTGACCGGAAAGTAAGTGGTTTGAATATGAACCTTTCCATAGACAATAATATGTGCAACTCGTCCTTTCATCATTCTATACCCTACTCGGTTCAGAGCATGGACTATATGTCAGCTCCCGTTAGACTGACTACGTCACACCTAGCCAAGTGATTTTATATCTTGTCACTGAGACTCATTACTCAATTAGACATGTCACTGAAGATCATCTTCATGACAGTTCCACTATGGCCAGAGATTCCCGAGTAATGATCCCAACAGAAGGTCGTGGGTATACTCTCCCTCTATCAGGAGCGATGAATCCTCTATTGGCTACCTAATTACCTCCGAATACCTCAAGTTGCACCCAATCACCACCCTATGAGCGACCTCTATGAGGCAACAAGGAATGGAGTCAAAGCACAGAATCAGTATGCAAGATATTCTTAAGTACCTCAAGTCCAAGGATACATACACCATTGCTATGATGAGACTATCATTGACATTTGAATAGATAATCCATATGATTGTCTCATAGTAGGTCATCCAATGTACTTGACTACTTTTAGCAAGCATCCACATGTTAACTTTGAACATCTCATACTCATAGCTTATGAGATCTATTGCTTGATCCAATCAAGGAGTATAACATGTGCTAGTCTATCCGGATCAACAATGTCCCATCTTATTGATCCTATTACTAGGGATAATTTAGATACTAACATAATTACACATGATAGGAATCTCATTATCATGATCCCATCATGATTTCCTTTATGCTATGTTTCATATCATGGACTTTCATTAATCAGTTTAAGATCTATATCAATTCATATGCAAATGAATACTAATATAATTAAAGAATGCCTTTATGAATGTGTACACTAAGTGCTTAAGGCGATTGCCTTTTGGGCACATCTCTAACACTCTAACACTTACAAGATAAACTTGTCACGTGTTAGTCTATTTCGATGGTAGTAAGTTGACGTGTCTAGTTATAATTTAAATAAGGATTATAAAGTATTATAAATAATTGGAATAAAATTATTAAATTGAAATAAATGAAATTTGGCATAGTTAAATGAATTAGATTGGACAATTTGATTATATAGTATTTTTGGTACTAGATACATGTAAATATGTAGAGATAATAATAATAATAATAATAATAATAATAATAATAATAATAATAATAATTAATTAAATCAGAATAGTTGAAAAAAGAAACAATGGGACAACTTAGAGTCAGTTAACCTAAAACAAATATATGCCTTTGTTCCTTTTGTGTCCACCATTTGCTTCTTCTCTTCTTCAATTTTTCTCTCAAACACCATCCATATCTAGACCTTTTGATCATAGGTAATTCATGTATCTTCCTTGTCTTGCTATTTTCTTTAATTATGGATTGGAAAATTACGATCTTCTATATGCAAGTATTATAACTAGATGTTAGAACACTATTTGTGTACCATAATATTTAAACTCCATTTCCATCATGATAGAGACCCATTTTGAAGAAGCTCAAAAACACAAAACTTGTAGCTTTATGTCTTAGTTTTAAGGTTATATAAATAGAGTACAGATTTGGTGTCTATGAAAAGATATTAACTTATGATTGTGACTGGTTTGATTGTGTAACCTAGCTGAATCATCTACTGTGTTAATTATTTTTCTATATGATAGAGTAGGTAATTGAGGAAACTCAAAATAAAAGTTGTAGATATATGTGTTATCTAGTTGTATACTAAATTACAGACCAGATTATGGACTGATGTTGAGTTATGCCCAAGATAGTCATGTTTTTTCCATATTTGAGCTACCTACTTAGTGTCCTGTTAAGGTCCAGTTAGTTGTTTACCCATTTTGGGCTCCTTATAGACATAATCTATAAATTGTCAAACATTATAGGTATATGTCTTAGCTAAATTTTGGCATAAATTCTACCTCAATATGTTATGTATATTATAGGTTATGGCCTTCAGAAATCATACTGGTCAGGATTCCAAATCTGTTCTTAACCAGTCACAAGTACCCTATAATATGAGGATATTAGAGGCAGAATGTAACACCCTCTACTTTTCCATATGCATTATGACACGCATTTCATTTGAACATATATGTTTTATAAATGTCATTCACATAAAACACATGCATACATAGGAATTTTGGCGTGAACGTATTCACGAGATAGACTTGACACAGGTCGGTTTATCACAATAGGAACAAGTCGTATGTGTCTAAATAAGGACACAAGATAATGAAAATGAAATTAAATAAAAGAATTAAATTTGAAACAAATGAAATTTGGTATAGTGAAATTAATTAAAGTAGACGATTTGACTAGATAGTATTTTTGGTACTAAGTACATGAAAATATATAGAGAAAATAATAATAATAATAAATATAATAATAATAAATATAAATTAATTTATTATTATTATTTATTTAAATTTATTTAAAAATATCAGAAAAGTTAAAAAAAAAAAAGAGAGAGAAATCAGAAAAATTAAAAAGGGATAAAATGACTAAGTCAAAGGGGGCTGCTGCCTTATCCCTTCCAACCATAGTTCTCCTTCTTCTCTCCTTTGTTTTTCTTCAAATTTTCTCTCAAATTCCAGCCAAAAATTAGTCTTCAGGTGAGTAATTATTCCTTCTTTGTTGTTATTCATGATTTGGGTGTTGATGGGTCATGATTTATGGTAAAAAAGTTGCTAAATATTATGTACCAAAGTTCTCGGATTCTGCTTCTGTACTACTAACGGGGTCACATTTTCTTCATGTTAAAGGCTGATTCTGAAGAAGCACAAAACACCAAACTTGTAGCTTTATGTCTTAGGTTGAAGGCTATGTAAATGGTTTTGCATGATTTGGTGTCTGTGGAAAGATATTGGTATCGGACTGGAACTGGTTCCATTGAGGAACCTAGCTAAATCATCAACTGTTTTAATTATGTTTCTATATGATAAAATCGATATTTGAGGAAACTCATAACATGAAAATTGTAGATATATGTGTTATCTAGTTGTATACAAAATTTCAGGACCAGATTATAGGTGAATGTTGAGTTACAGGCAAGAGAGTCATGCCTGTTCCATATTTGAGCTGCCTGCCTAGTGTCCTCGGCAGATCCAGTCCGTTGTTTGCAAATTTGGAGTTCCTTATAGACATAATCTGTAAATTGTCAAAATATAAAAGTTATAGGTACATGTCTTAAATAAATGTTGGCACAAATTTCACCTCAATATGTTATGTATGTTGTGAGTTATGGCCTTCACAAGTCAAACTGATCCGGATGTCAGCCTTGTTTCTGACCAGTCGAAATTACCCTACCATATGAGGACGTTAGAGGCAGAATGGATGAACATTGTAAACATAAAAAATGTTCCAATTGGACATATCTATGTGTATACTGAGTTTCATTAAAATATAGCTTACACGTTATTAGATATGAAGAAGCAAATTTGGTGTCCCAAAACTGCCTAAAGTTAAAAACAGGGCAGATAACAGAATATATTGATAAATTGTATAAAATATTCCAAAATGGCTCAATTGTTATGAAATTTAGATATGTCATAGCTCTACATGTTATCTTTAATTAGAAATAAGAATCATACAAATTGGACTAGTATAAAAAAAGTTATAAGCTAATGAGCACATAAAGGTCACACTGCCATTAGACCAAACATTAGTTAGTGATTCTTAAAATGCATATTTCAATTTGTTTAAGTTTCACTAAGTTTATTTAGCTACCAATTGACCAAGTATACATTCAATTAGGTCCACAGCATATTGGAGAGCTTCAAGGAAGTGAAAGACAGTAAGTTAGAGGTTTAGTATCAAAAGAAAATGTGAGTTTAATTATCAAATGAATTCTTTGGTACGTGCTACGTGTAATGTGATTATTACATGCTACATGTAATGTGACTTGATTTTCTTTATTTGAATTACATGATTGCTATGATATGGCCAATGAGACTGTATTAGATGTAAAGTACATGTTTGGATTACATGTATACATTTTCTTGTATAAGGCAAAAGTCGACTGAAATGTATAATAATTATTGCAAATGCATATGCATATGGACTTAAAAAGGCGTTGTGACTAGCTAAATGGCATTGTAAAGCAAAAGAAGAGGCCTATGGCCCAAACAAATGTTCAAAAGCAAAAGAAAAAGCCTATGGCCTAACAAATGTGCAAATGTTACAAATGATCAAGCTAGCTAGCAAATGCAAATGTTCACATGGAAATCCGGGACAGTGTCTGTTTAGCCTGGCCACAACAAAAAGAAAATAACATAAACATAAGCAAATGAAATGTTTACATGATTTAATATGATTTATATTGATATGATATTAATAAATAGAATGACATGTAAAATGTGTAGAAATGACGATTATTACTTTTAACTGTGATTGGCTTGGTACTTTAGAAAGCTTTTGATAATTATTCTCATTGAGTTGCAACTCATCAAATTGCATTATTTTTAGGCAGAGTTGAGTGATTAGCTCATTTTGGAGGTGCATTCTGTATAGAAGATATGGAACACATGTCACCGGCCAAGCCTCACCAATCTCTCTCCTTGCATTGCATATATGTATAGAAACATAGCATTTGTATTTTGGGTTGTGTAGCTGTATATGTATAAATTAGTAAATATGCAATGATGTGTAAATGTGTATTTGGCCTTGACCTTACTAACTGAAATAATTCAACATAGTATCTGAATTATTAATATATATGATATATGATTCAAAAAAAAAAATTTATCCCTCATTATAAATAGGACTATATCTTATTCTATGAAATACATGATAATATGATATAAGTAATATCCACATGTATAAGGTGTTACACTAGTTCCCGGTAGAAAAGTGGGCAAATAAAGCCATTAATAATTTATTTATATACTACAATCCATATTCATTTATATTGGCATAATCAATACTTACTTAAAGCTCAACATAATGTAAATACATGGTATTTCATCATTTATCAATATGCAAAAGGTAATGGCACACTTAAAAATGTGTGCAAATCACAAAAACACATAATTTATCATTAATAGTGCCATGGGCATGACACTTGAGAGTCATGGGTGTGACTCATGTTCTGGTGGTGACTCTGGTTGTGAACCCAATTGTGAACTCTTCTACCTCACTTTGGTTCATTAGTCACGAGTGTGACTATGTTATTTCTCAAATTTCAAGTTTTAAACTCATCTTTTAAGGTATATAACACTCATATAACCCAAAACCAACCAATCATACTCATATATATATATATATATCAACCAACCCATTTATATACATTTATAAATTAATATGCCAACATACTACAAATTCTCTAATTTAGAAACTTAACATGTAATTGCCTATTCATAACAGTTCTTTAAACATATGACATAGCATTCCATTGTTTCCAACATGCCATTGCACTTAAATCGAACATTAAAGCATACAAATCACTCAAATATGGAAGGAGGTAAACAAAAATGCATGTGTACAAGCCTTAATGGAGCTTCACCAAAATCCAAACTAAAGAGTCTGTCTACCCCTCTTGATTGTCACCTCCTTGATCAACTTGTTTTCCAAACACAAACATGTTCAACATGACACTTTGAGAGTCACAAGTGTGACTCATGTTTTGGTGGTGACTCTGGTTGTGAACCCAGTTATGAACTCTTCTACCTCACTTTGGTTCATTAGTCACGAGTGTGACTCTGTTATTTCTCAATTTTCAAGTTTTAAACTCATCTTTTAAGGCATATAACACTCATATAACCCAAAACCAATATATATATATATATATATATTAACCAACCCATTTATATACATTTATAAATTAAATATGCCAACATACTACAAATTCTCTCATTCAGAAACTTAACATGCAATTGCCTATTCTTAGCAGTTCATTGAACATATGACATAACATTCCATTGTTTCCAACATGCCATTGCACTTAAATCGAACATTAAAGCATACAAATCACTCAAACATACAAGGAGGTGAACAAAAATGCATGTACACAAATCCTAATGGAGTTTCACCAAAATCCAAACTAAAGGGTCCGTCTACCCCTCTTGATTGTCACCTCCTTCCTCAACTTGTTTTTCTCATACAAACATGTTTAAACATCAACTTCTATGTCTATGGAAAATATGCATAAATATAAACCTAATCCCATGTCTCCCAAACTAAAGCTATCGTGCGTGATCTCTATCTTAACTTTATGGTTTCTAGCTCATAAAAACTTCAATAGAAATCCTCCATCAAGAAATCCAACACTATTCTTCACATAAAAACTCCAACTTCCTTGCTCTTCTTCCAAACAAAGCAAACTCACCAAATAGATTCTCAATCTTCATAAATAATCACTAGTACAACATAGATTTTATACAAAAATTATATGCATCTGTTTTATAAATAATAGATATATTAAATTGATACGTTGATATTTTTATATATAAAATCTCATTCGATAAATTTAGATACATCATTTATTTAAAAAATAGACGCATCTTAATCTTTGATGCTTCTGTTTTTGAAAACGATTGTTACCAAAAATAGATGTGTCATATCCTTTTTAAAAAACCCGTACAAAAGCTTCTTATTATTAGTAGTCGCACACCCCATTCCTCCTCTCCATTCTATAGCACTGCACCATTTCTCCTCTAAACTCTTTTCTCTTCTTTTCTGTTCGATGCTAGTCCTAATTCTAGTTTAAAGTTGTCGCCTCCTTCTTCTATATCTCGTCCCAGCTCTCTTTTCATCTTTTTGTCATATCCAAAGGGAACAAAACCTATTTACAGTTCAGTTCAACTTCTCCACTAGAGATCAAAAGGCACAACTTTTCCTCGCAGAATGGTGGTAAAGGCTTGTATGAAATTTAAGCGAAAGGGGAAGGTCTCTGCCCTTCCTTTCGATGTGGATGGAGTTTTATGCAATAATTAAGAGCCTTCTAGAATGGAGTGAGGTAACTTTTTGTCCTTTCATCTTCCATTAACTGAATATGACATTGCATTAGACTCCGAGAGTTTGAATCCTAGTGAATAAGTACTTAAGTTCTTTTTTTATTGTTTTATAAATGAATCCACTCCTCTCTAACTAGCATCACTCTATGTAATCAAAATTAATTTCGTAGTTCTTTGAGAAGATAATTTCTGCTTTGTACTTAGGAGAATTAATATAGAGTTCTATTAAGAATTGCTAAAGAAACTGCTATTTTTGGTGACACAGTCCCATCAAAACTCAGAGTTCCCTTTATGTTGAGGTAACATTAAAGGGCTATTTGCATTAGAAACTCATAATAGTGAGACTTAGATGGTGATATTGTATTTTAATTTATATAAGATTTGTTCTATTTGTTCGGTATTTATTGTTTGGTAGTTAGGTGATAAGGAAAAGCAGTTGTCTCATTCTTATAGGTCTTAATTTTTGTAATTTATTTACTTTTTTTAATTAACACTCCTGATCTCTTTCCTGTGATCTCTGATGCGTTTACTTGAACATGAGATTTGGTCAGCTATTCTTAATTTTAATACTCTACTACATTCTCATCATTGGATGTTGAATTCTATGCCTTCGATATATAGGCTTGTAATAAATATTTGGGATCATAACATGGTTAATTGTGTTTCATTTCTTTGTTATGTATTAGTATACCTGTGCTAAGCTGTATAGAAATGTGTAACTGCTGAATTTATGTTATATGTTAATACATGATTAAGCTTATTTGAGATATTTATTGTTGAATTATGTTTGAACTTAATGATATCTCTACTTGAGATTATAACATTTAATCTTTAAAAGAGAGGAGAAATTGTAGATCAAACTTCTGAAGAGTTGATTTAGAGCACATCTAGATCTTTGGGGTTTTAAGTTGTTTCATTTTAGAAGTGTTTAGTTGTGAAAGGGAAGGTTGTTCCTGTTAAGAACTTACAAGAATTGGTTGTAACATCATATAAAACAATGGCATTTTCAGGGCAATTTGTAGGGAACATATGCCTGCATGTTGGTTGAGGTAGTTGGAATTTTGTTTATTACATTTATTTGAATGTTTTGATTCATATACCTTATGTTGAGTGATGCTGTGTGTTCCTTGAATCAATCATGTAGGTCATTGTGATTGTCCCATTTGTACAGAATGTCACTATTGTGGCATTTATAAGGCACAAAAACATCAAACAGAATGTAGGATAGGGACCATTAAAGAAAATTTGAGCTATAAACCATGCAAAATACAATATTTGTGGGACTTTAATTTTGGATTGCATGAAATCTACTGTTTTTTTTCCTGTTTAATCGATAGTTTATTCCTCACATTGGTTCTATTTGCTGCTATGAACTTGCACATATATTGTATAAGAATATATCATATGTATGCTTTTGTAAATACAGGTCTTTAAGAACTCTATAAGCTATTAATTAAGTAGTGGAATTGCATCATATTTGTAATGAGAAGGGAGCTCCAGAGCTGTACAGGCCTTTTTCATTTTAATTTCATAAGTGATGAATGTATGACTATTATTGATATTCCAATATGTCTCTCTTAGGTACCTTATATTGTTTTTCTTAGTACTTTTTTTTTCAATATTAGATATGGAGAAACATATTAGAATCCATTTATCATTTTAGCTTTGAATTGGAAGGCCGTATTGAAGGATGGTATAAGTTTAACTAATTACTGTAAAAATTTGTCTCTTATAATTGTCTAATAATTTATATTCTTATTATTGTTTCCTATGTTTCTTGTTTTTCAGAACAATGGTATATTTTGAAAATGTGATGCCCCACACATCATATCCTATACCTTATGCTTTGCAGAATAATATCTTTCTCTTATCTACTTTCCGGGAATATGTATCTTATTCTTATTATTCATCAATTTTCTAATCCATATTTTTTTGGGAGTATGTATCATATTCTTATTTGTTATCAATTCTATGCTAAGAAATAGTCTCTTTCTTTCATTATTTAGATAGATTTTGCAAATTGTACTTCATAATAACACCTAATTGTGTCTTACTATATTTATGATTTTCAATGAGCAAAGAAGATTATGGAGCCCAGTGGTCACAAAGGATCATAATGTTCAACAAAATGGTGATATGATGTCAACTGTTGGTGATGAAGATCCATGGACAGCATGGCCTTACAAGCCATGTACTATTTCTTTGTTATTTATTGGTGTATGTTTTCTTATGTGAGAGCCCTACTCAATTAGCAATTTCTCCAAATATAGTATTTGTGAAAAATGTTTGTTTTTTTTTTTAATATAAATTTAGTGATCTTGTATGGTTGAATCCTTTGTGTATTAATATTCACATGTTATGCTAAATGCATACTGCTTCTTGTAGGGGCATATGGGCAATGATTGCAGTTTTTCTTATTTACAGCTTGTTACGGGCGCCTTCAAAGTAAGTTGCTGGATAAAATTCCTAACATAAATTGTCTTCAATTGTTGTTTACTACCAAAATCTTAAATTATTGAGCATATTTAAGATACACTTTTATAGCTTAATGACCTGAGTTTTGAATCTCTTGATGGTACTCATTGTTTTACATGAGTGACTGTTGGGCTATGGGTCTGCGCTACCCATGTGGGCTTGACCCAGCCCAAGGCCCAATTATAAGTTATTATAAAAGGAGAAGTTAATTAGAAATTAACAACTCATCTCCTATTATCATTGAAGGGTTTTGATCATGTATCATATACATATAACGCAGCGGAAAATAAAATTTTCAAAACCCGAATCAAAGGATTGTCATGTGCCAATTAAAACTAATTTAACCAAAGAAAATTCAGAATTTATACCTTTATAATTT
>CATIWF010035118.1:0-25491 GCA_949630135.1 Balakata baccata
TTATTTTGATGTTAGATGCATGCCAAAATCAATTTGCTCGAATTTAAATTTCTAAATTAATTATAGACAGTAAATAAGTCATTTTAAGTATCTTATGTGTTGGTTCGTCTATCTTAATGATTTTAGCTTGTGCAACAATTATTTTGATGGACTTAAGCTAACTTAAAGATGCTTAGAATGATGATATGAAATTCCGAAAATTTTAGAAATTTTTTGGAAATTAATTTTAAATTAATTTAAGTTGAGCAAATAGCATTTCTTGTATGACTAGAAAGTGAGACGTATGTTAAAATTAAATTGTTTATTTTTGACATCATAATAATTTGATTTTAAGGTAAATTAATTTTGAATTAATTCTGAAAATATGAAATTTAATTTTGGAAATATTGGAATTTAATTTGATTTGATTAATTATTAGATTCCACATTAAAATGACATATAAAATTAAATTAACCAAAACAACAAAAGTATGCAATTTCTGTTCAAGTGTTGAATCGACTTTTAAATTTGCAATCCAAAATCATCACTACCTATTTTATATTTTAATTTTATGTATTAGAGAATGCATATTAAGGGTGATGGATGATTATGGACTTAGACCCAATGTGATTGAGCATGCATGAATTTTGTTTTATAGTAAATAAGGCATATATGTCCTTGCCTATCTCTTATTTCTCATGTATTTCTTTTCTCATCTTACTCCCTTCAAGTGTAAATTGAGTATTTTTTTTTTCTAAAATATGTAATTAGATTGCATAGGATTAGGAGAGATTGGAGATGCAAAGGAGCAAGAAGCAAAGGACATGGTGCCATAAACAAGAAGTCTTAAAAGTAGGAATTTGATATCTATTTTTGAATTGTAATTCATGTATATACATAAGTAAGACCTAGTCAATCTCTTTAAGGCTTAAGGGATTGATTTTAGTATGTTTATAATCATACCATATAGATAATGTAACTATCTTTATATATCTATGTGATAAATATATGATATATAAAAACATGCAGTAATAACATGATGAGACTACATTAACAAAATCTCTCATTAAACAAACAATTATATCTTATGTCTTCCATTAATATGGGGAAAACCAGAGTTCTTCTAGAGTTAGAGTTGTTGAGTTGCCTCAAGCTCACTCTATAAGAATATGTTTGTACCATTGAAATTAGATTTCATGATTAATGAGTTGGATTTAACCAAAACCATTGGTTTGTTGGATTTGCGCCAAGGTCAATATGTATTGGAGGCAAAGTTGAGTAAGTGTATATGAGATGTGCACATATCAAGAGTTGATAACCCAATGTGTGTGCACACATCAATTAGTTGAAAGCACAAGATTCAATAGTTGCATGGATATGCAATTGGTATGGATCAGGTACCTACCAATTAAACTAAGGATAATTTGTTAAGTTGTCTCAAGGTCATTCTTAGCAAATTGGATATCAACTCACTAGGGAGATTTACATATATGTTCTCCCGGATCCATAGTGAGGGTCATGGGTTCATAATAAAATAGTAGGAGTCATAATACATTTTATTAAAGAGCTAATATCATGCATTCATTCATGTACACACTTCTACAATCTCAATCTTTACATCTAGATTGTTAGAATCATATTATTCAATGTGAATCAAAGCGTAATCATGAGTCATACATTTTGACTAACCTAAACTTCCTTGACTAGCATAAAATTGAGAATGGTTCTCAAATCTAAAGGGTTGTCAAAGTCTCGGAATAGCTATTTTCCTTCCTTTAATGCTTGAGATGCAAATGTTATGAACAATTTGCATACAAGAAGTATTTGAATAATAATAGATTGGTCCTAAGTTGTTCGAACTTCAAAAGTAGCTTGAAATAGATGCAAAACCATTATTTATCATCTTAGCGAGATGACCAATGAGCAAGCTCACGTTGAGTGATATGAGATATCTAAATTGCTCTACTACTCCAAGATGATAGAAGAGAGATCTAAAATGTTACATGCATTATAGATAAAAGAAATAAGTAAAGAGACATCTTAAAAGGTTCTTACATTATAGCAAGAGTTATAAAATGGAAATGAAAGAACAAAACTTATTTTGAGTTTTTTTCAGGAAGCATAAGAGAAGGCATATAGATGCACCTTCTACTTCAAGTAAATTTGATAAAAAGGATAATATTATTTCTTATAATAATACATGAGTATTAGATATTGCATGTAGGTCTCACATATACTAGATATACAAGATTAAGGAAACAATAGAAAGCTTAAGAAATGAGAGTCAAAACTGTATACATTGGTCATATAGAAACAATTGCTGCAATTGGTATAAAAGCTTAAGTTTCAACACTCTCTAGTAATCTTGTTTAAAGGTTTAAACAATTGTAATTCTGTTTTAGTTTATGAATAAAGAATATATTTTTGTTTCGTAATTAAACAAAAGTTTTTCATTTGACTATTAAGAACAATTGTTGTTCTGTGTAGTCAATTGATATTTCTTATGAAACTAAAACATTATGCAGTAAAGTTTATAATCTTGAAATATTTATTATATCCTCAATATTAAATTTAAAGAGTTAATGACTCGGAACCATATATTATGATATTGTCAATTTGGGCATATAATTGTTCATCATTTTTTAACTTAATTGTTCATCGCATATTCATTACTTATAATAAATTTTTTATTACTTATTGATATTTAAATTAATTAATTTAATAAGTAATAAAATTAATAAAATAAAATAATATAATTATTTAATATTTTAATAGGAAAATATATAAAATAATATAAATATTATACAAAAATAATATAAACATTATATAAAATAAAATAATATAAAATAAAATAAAATAATATAATTCACAAATATATCAAAACTAATGTTTTTTCATCCAAAACAATAAATAATTAAAAACAATCAATAATACCAAATAATTAAGTTAATTAATTTAATAAGTGATACAAATTAATAAAATAAAATAATTTAAATATTTTTATATTTTAATAAAAAAATATTTAAAATATTATATTTAAAATAATATAAAAATATTATATTTTCTTTGTCACGTTCAATTAAATATTGAAACTAATTATAAGTTTCAGTAGGAAATTGAGGACCATCACTTGAGAGTCTTAAGGCCAAAAACGCAAAGATCATCAAGGGCGACCAGAGAACACGATTATTAGAAAAAAAAGAAAAAAGGTTTTTCTTCTGGTTTTGAAAGATTATTATTAAATTATTTTTTTAATATTAGATATTATCGGTTTTTTTATATAAAATATAATTATTTAATCATAATAGAATCAGATTTATAATTAATAAATTATTAATATTATTCACTAATAATTAAATTAAAAAATTCAACTAATTTAATCATATTAACTTTTTGATAAATTTGTATATTTCTCCGTATAATATATAAAACTTATGTTGATTGCAGGTTGACTTACATATCAAAATATAAAAAAATTTAATTCAATTTACAAAATATATTTAAAAAAATATAATATAATCTAATCCACTATGTAATTTTATTGCAGTTTAGTTTTTATTAATTCGGATTGGACGGTTTACAAGCAGATTAAGAAACCATGCACAAAAGTAGCATAAAAAATATGTAATAAATAAATAAATAAGGAGCATGAAAAGTGAATCAAAAGGGCCAAAAGTGGGGTCTAGCCGAGTCAAGTGGGTGGTCTCGCACTTGTGAACCATCCTACCTAAAGTAGTTTTTTTTTTTTTTAATCAATTCCTACCTAAAGTAGTTAAAAATCATCCCCTATTAAAAAAATGCAGTCTCTGGCTCTCTGCAACACTGTAATTCAACCAGTAAAACTCAATGATAATTTATATTTATACATAATATTTTATCATAATTTTTGAATTTGATACTAAAGGTTATTAAAAAACTGGGACGGATCTAGAGTAGAGTGGAGCCAACGGAGACACTTGCTCCCGCAGCTCCCAAATCTTTCCTAATATTTCTTTTAATTTTTTAAATTTTTTTAATGTATACAGTATTTTGTCCCCACATAAAAAGCTTAAATTTTAATTATATATATATATATATATATAGTAAGTTATTAACCATTACAAAGAGATAGATTACGTTTTAGTCTTCCCTATTTTATTTAATATTTTCTTTTTTTTATTTTTCTTTTTTTATTTTCTTTCTTACTTTTTTTCCGTGAGTATCAAATCTATAACTCTTTTACTTTGACAATTTATTAATATTATTTGGTATATATTTGTAAATAATATTTCATATTATATGATTATTTATTTATTTTGTTATATTGCTTGCTTTTTAGAGTACCAAAATTTAATTTTTATAAGGACTTTTATTTTAATATTATATAGAATATTTTTTTAAAGTCATTTTTTGACTATGAAATTTATATGATATATTTTTTTCATATTAAGTCTTGTATTGCTTACTAATGAAATTAATTACAAAATAATTTGTATTCTTTTATACATTGTCTATTTTTATAAAATTTTTAATTTATTATTGGAAAAAGTTTTAAGAACCTATATGCAGTTTCACGTTTTTGTAATTTTAAGTATGCGATTTTTCCTGACATAATAGGGTTTTATGGTTTGAACTATTAGAAAAATTATATTTTTTGGCCATAATAATGTTAGAAAATATTAAGCTAATGCTAATATGTGACTATTTTTACAATTTCAGCTAAGCCGATACATATTTTATTATACATTAACACCAATAAAGTGTTTTTTAACATTATTATGGTTAAAAAAAAACTTAAATTTACTAATAATATAAATTATGAGACCTTTTTTTTATTTGAAAAATTTTCATATTTGGAATTGCAGAAGTGTAAAACAATAGGTATGTTTTTAAAATTTTTTCTTTCATTATTTATCGAATTAAATTTGCTCCCACTAAACATAAATTCTAGATCCCTCCCTATTAAAAATGCTTTTTTACGTTGTATTTCACATTTTATATATTCAAAACTATATAATTTTATTATAGTCTTATTTGGTATTGTATTTGAAAAAAATATTTTTCAGAAAAAAAAATATTTTTAATTTTTTTTTAGTTTTGAAAACTGGTTTTAGTAGAAATATGTAAATATATATTTTTTACAAAATTAAATTTAAAAAAAACAATTTGTAAAAAATTAAAAAAATTAGTTAATTAAATAAAAAAATTCAGAATCTATTTTTAGGACATCTAATAGCAATATCAAACATTCATATATGTTATTGATATATTTTTATAATTTTTAATGAGAAAATTTTATCTGCATTAAAAGAAATGCTTTTTTGGTTGAAAATTTGGAGATGGTTAGATTAAATAAAGGTAATAATAATTTAATATATAAATTATAAATTAATAATTCAAGTGCGCATAACGACAAGGGATTGTTGTCACTTTTCCTTTTTTCTTAATAAAAAAAGAAAATTGGGATTAATTTGTCTCGCGGCCTCGGGAGAGAGTGGCTGTAGGCCGTTGTTGTTATGTTGCTTCTCCCTATTTTTGAGGCAAATAAATAGCAGAAAAGGAGAAGAAATAGAGAGGACGAGACGTTGGAAAGAAATATAGAGGGGAGGGACAGAGCGAAAGCCACAGACGGAGAATGGGTGGTGAGGGAGAGAAGCATGCGGTGGAGGAGGAAGAGGGGGTCATGTCGACAGACTTCTTCTGGTCATATACAGATGAGCCTCATGCTTCCAGAAGAAAACAGATTCTCTCTCAATACCCTCAAATCAAGCAACTCTTCGGTCCTGATCCCTTGGCTTTCCTCAAGGTCTTGTCTTTTTTCCCGCTTTATTTATCTTGTCTAGATCTGAGATAATGAACCTGCATTCATGCCTTCATTCTCATAGCTAATGTGATTTCCTCGATTTTTCCAATTCACTTCTTCTGTATCAGGTTAATTGCATTCTCTCAACTCATGAGATTTGCAATTTTTAGTATGTGCTCTTTGAAATGTTGTGGTGTCCATTATTTTGTTTTAGATATTTAGTAAAGTAGTTGCTGTGATTTCTTTCTAGTCACTTGCCAATATTTGATACCCTCATGTCTTGCAAGTGTCCATACCAGCATTTGTTTTACCTGCTCATGTGCATTTATTGTTTGCCAGATTTGATAAGTTTTATTATACTTCATCTTGCATATCTAAGTTAAGTGAATCATTCTTGGTTAGGTCAATTTTATCTTCATATTTTCTTATATTTTTGTGGTCATAATATTTATTTTAGTAGATTTCCTTGTATGTATTTCTTTGTATATTTATGTTTTGTGTCCAGTAGAGTGTATCTCTTGTTTTACAACATGTGGTACTTGATGTTCATTTCACCTATTTCCCATCTCATTATAGCGTATGAGAATCTTAACTTGTTTCTTTGACTGGTAGTCTGCGTTCAAGTTTAATCTTTTTCTGGCAGCTGAGCGCAGAAAGATTTTTTTTTTTGGGTTAAATTCTTAGAAGTTTATGTTTCCACGGCACAGAAATGCATCGTGTTAATTTTTTCACTTGAGCAGTTAAGCTTTCATTTTTTACTGCCATGCTTTTAAGTTGCGCCGATATTTCTGGATTTTAATTTTGCCTTCTTTAGCTGGAATCAAACTAGACACTACTCTGACCAAATTTATACACATTCTATGAAATATCAAAGTACACGTTATCTTTTAGCACCTTAATTCTTCTTTTTCATGAGAGAAGAAGAAAATGGTTTCTGGTTAAGCCTTTCAGTGCCTTCTACACTTTCGCCCTGCATAAGTTCAGAAGTCTGTTGTGCCTAATGAAACTTTAGAATCAATCAGAAACATAAATAACAATGTAAGCATCAGTTCAAACTGTTTCACTAGTGATGCAAGATTTAGGGTAATGTGCACCTAATGATTTTTGTTTAATGGAAGTTGTGCACATTGATTATCCTTTTTTTTTTTTAACATGGTTCATGGTCTGAATTTTTTATTGTTTCCAGGTTACCGTGGTTGTTTTGCTTCAGCTTTGGACTGCTACATTACTTTGTGATGCTGGTTACCTGAAGATACTGGCAATAGCCTACTTCTTTGGCTCTTTCTTCAACCACAATCTTTTCTTGGCCATCCATGAGCTGAGCCATAACCTTGCCTTCTCAACTCCCATCTACAACCGGTGGCTTGGAATTTTTGCTAACCTTCCTATCGGTGTACCTATGGCTGTAACTTTCCAGAAGTATCACCTTGAACATCATCGCTTCCAAGGTGTAGATGGGGTTGATATGGATATTCCAAGCCAAACTGAGGGCCGTCTTGTGACAAATGTTGTCACAAAGTCCATCTGGGTTATCTTCCAACTCTTCTTCTATGCTCTTAGGCCTCTATTTCTCAAACCAAAGCCTCCTGGTTATTGGGAGTTCATCAACCTTTCTATTCAGATAGCTCATAATGTGGCGATGGTTTATTTTTGGGGCTGGAGATCCTTTGCTTATTTGATCCTTTCCACATTTGTTGGAGGTGGGATGCACCCAATGGCTGGACATTTCATCTCAGAACATTATGTGTTCAAGCCAGACCAAGAAACTTATTCCTATTATGGTCCCTTGAATTTTTTTACTTGGCATGTAGGCTACCATAATGAACATCATGATTTCCCTAGGATCCCAGGGAGCAAGCTTCACAAGGTCAAGGAGATCGCGCCTGAGTACTATGAAAGTTTATACTCGTATAAATCTTGGACCCAAGTAATATACATGTATATTATGGACTGCACTGTTGGCCCCTATAGCAGAATGAAGAGAAAAGTGTCGACTACAGCAAAGAAATCTGAATAGGTGCTCTTATCACAGTTATTTCTTTATTTCCCCCCTCCTTTTCTAGTTACCCATGGGATGGAACTCTATATTCATATACTATAGTTTGTATCATTTTCTTTTTGAAGTATTATCATTTTTTATTGTAGCCTTACGCTGACAACTATAGTTGATTATTTATTTTTCATTGACAAGAGCTTTCAAATTATTTGGTTGTCCCCAACTTTCAAATTATTTCTGTCTCCAAGGGCAAGGTACTAT
Organism: Balakata baccata; assembly: GCA_949630135.1. Lineage (NCBI taxonomy): Eukaryota > Viridiplantae > Streptophyta > Magnoliopsida > Malpighiales > Euphorbiaceae > Balakata > Balakata baccata. Next base: position 8,019 of record CATIWF010035118.1, read on the forward strand.
GTTCTGACTTGTGTAATTATTCTTCTTTGTCGATTTTTTTCCCTATCCTTGTGTTTGGATTCTGATATTTGCCTATATGAATAGTTGCAGTGTTGTATTGCAGAGAAAGATTTTTAATTGCATATGTGTTCGCAAGTTAATTTCATTAATGGTCACTAAATTTTACTCTTGTTGGAGTAAATTCACAATTTTTTTTTTTAATTTCAAGAAAGGCACTTAACTATGTTATTATTTCACAAAAATCACTTCCGGCCAATTTTTTGATTTAGGTAACTGGAAAGCAGATATATCACCGGAAGTCTGACGTGATAACTGATGTATTATCGAAAATTTGACATGATAGCTGACGTGTTATTGAAAATTGACATTGAGTGACTTTAGGTCATATTTGGTATGCAAAAGGAATAGGAAATGGAATTTTATTCTTAAATTGTTGATTTGAGATTCCAATATTTCTCATTGGTATGTCTTGCAATAGAAATTAGAATCATATTCTTAAGTTTGGTATGATTTCATAAATAAGAAAAATAGAATTCAAAAATTAATTTTCATAATCACTTATTTTTAATAGAATATGTTTTATATGCAAATGAATTAGTAATTATTTTTTAACTCTATGCTTCATGTTTCATTTTTTTTAACTACTTTTTCATATATATTTTAAAAAATCTAATAAAATTCTTATTTATATTATTTAAATTTTATAATAACTAAAATATAATACTGCAAGTAATAATTTTTAAAATTATTTATTTCACACAAATAGAATGTCAATATTTTGTTTCAATTTGAAATAAATGATGGCATAGTAATGTAAATTTGAAATTGATTAGATGAATTAAGAGGGTTCAAACTTCAAACCATGAAAAATATTTTATTTCAATTTTTGCTGGTCTTGGAATAGGTCCTCAAATAAAAAAATTATGTATTATTCTTCTACCAACTTTATTAAAAGTAAAACATAATGTTGAGCCATTCTTGAATAAATTCAAGAATAAAAAAATTACATTTCAATTTTTGTTGATTCAGGAATAAAAAATTATATTTTCAAATATTATCTTGTACCTTTTAACAATGTAGTGTAATATATTATTTATATTTGAAAAATATAAAAAATTAAATAAAAAAACTGTCGAGTATAAATCAATTAAATGGAGATATAAAAAATAATTCACAAATTAATTGTTTTGTAAAAGTAATAAGTACAATATATTTTGGAACACAAAAAAATACTATTTTATTTAAGATAGATAAAAAATTTATGTAATTGAAAAAAAATTTAAAATTATTTGAGTTGAGGAATATAAATTTTATTAGCTTTTTTATTTAATTTTAATTCATGATTTTATTGTTTACAAAATGAATTTGATGTATAAAATTAAAAATTATAAGTATATTTTGATAATTGTTGAAATGGAGAAAGATTAAATGAATTTACAATTTTGATAAATCTAAAATAAAAAATTCAGTTTGGCTTAAACTCTGCAGGGATCTTCTGTCTCATTACCAATGGCTTTGCAAGCTCTTAGAGTGAATTATAGGTCAAACTATGACAATGACGATGAATATACTCTTAGGCTTAATTTCACAGACGGTTATTATACATTGCAGGGATCTTTTGTCTTATTATCAATGGCTTTGCGAGCTCTTGGAGTGAATTATAGGTCAAACTATGACAATGACGATGAATATACTCCTAGGCTTAATTTCACAGACAGTTATTATACATTGGATTACTTGCACAAAAATAACTTTATTTTTTTTCTATAAAAATTACTAAATTCTTTTTTTACCAAAAAAATCATTTTCGGTATGTGCCTAACTAGATTGTTGATGTGTAATATGACCAGGCGCTAAAATGGTGACATGGAGCGCCACATAACATAGAACATGCCATGTCAACAAAACCTATAAAACATTGCCACATCATCATCATATGTGGCATGCCCATGTGTACAAAAAGGAAAAGTTGTCTCCCTCTTTTATGTTTTTTTTTTTAAAGTGGGTCACTTTTCCTTTTGCTTAGGGTTCTTTGATTATTTCTTTCTCTCACTTATATTCATGGGTTAGGGATTATTAATAGAGGTAAGTATTTTTTAAGGTCATCTGCATATGCAAGTGGGGTTATTTGTTATCCAGCAGAGTTATTGTCGATAACAGTAGCAATTTTTCGAAGTACAACGGAGGACTTTGTTGTCAAGTGGGAGTTCCTCAAGCATCGGAAGGGAGGTTCTTTGTAGGTGTGGAAGGCGCCCTAGAATGCTTACTTCTTAGACTGAACAAAATCCTGGCTGGAGATTTTATTTGTGTGGGATTGATAGGGTAAGAAATATGAATATTTTTTATTGAGAAAAAAAAGGAAATGCAATGCCCACAAAGTAGAGCTTAAAAGACTATGCGGTGAATGAAGGGTAATTTGGTAATTAAAAGTAAGAATTTAAAATACATACATATAAATGAAATATTAAGAATATACAAGAGGTATATTGTGAGCGTATGGGAGTACATATGGGGTATATGTAAGGTATATTGATGAGTTTTGGCTTGGGATTGATGTTGGAAATTAAAATAGAATGAAAAGTTGAGCTAAAAAATAGTCACGCTCGTGACTATATGAGTCTTGGCCGTGACTACCAAGCATAGTGGAATTCTGTGGAGATTTCTTGAAGTTTTAAGGTGGTTTATTGACTATTAGAGTGTCACACCCGTGACACATGTAGTCACGGTCGTGACTCCTTTGTTATATAAGTACTTGCACCGCCATTCTTTATTTTACTTCAGCCATCACCCTATAAACCCCAAGACACGGTCCCCCACACCTAAGGATAATATCCCAACATATTTCTATGAGTTTTTGAGTGTTTAAACACTAAAACCTACATTAAAACTAAGATTTAGTAAGGAATTGAAGGTTATACACATAAAGAGAGAAGAGTGAAGAGAAGAAGCTTGTAGGGAAAAGAGGGAACTCGATTTTTTCCTTAAGTTCAGACCTATTTCTGCCATTTTAAGGTAAGGAAAGAAAGTTCTCTCCATCTCTTTATAATGATTTGAGGATAGTTGGTGTGTTTGCTTTGGTTGGAAGAAGAACATGTGTGTTTGGGTTTTTGGTGTGAAGAAGGATGTTGGGTTTCTTGATGAAGAAAGTCTTATAAAGTTGTTAAAAGAAAGAAACCATAATAAAGAGAGAATCATGCATAATAACTTTAGTTTAGGAGTCATGGGGTTAGATTTATGATTTTGTATACCTTTTCATAGACATAGAAATGATATTTGCTTATGATTGTTATAGAAAAACAAGTTGAAGAGAAGGTCATAATCAAAGAGGGTAGAACAAGTTCCTTAGTTTGATTTTTGGTGAAGCTCCTTTAAGATTTATACATATATGCATTTTTATTCACCTATTTTGCATGTTTTGTGTATAGATTGAGTAAATGGTATGTTAAAATGATGGATTGTGTACATAGCATGTGTGAAAATAAATGACATGGTATATGTACATTTAATGATTTATTAAGAATAAAAGTGGCATATTTGAAAGCATTAATGAGTGATCATGAATGTGTTGATATGTACAACCATTAAATGAACATGAACATGAACATGGTAGTTGAATATTAATTATAAGGAGTATGTGTTAAATTGGTTGTTGGGCATGTTGTGAGCCTTTGAAATGTTGTTAAATATGAGTATAATTGATTGACTTTGATAAATAGGTATTATGTGTCTTAAAAGATGGGTTTAGAACTTGGAAATTGGAGGATTTATAGAGTCACACTTGTGACTTTAAGAGTTACGTCCATGACTAATTGTCCAAAATGAGGTAGAAGGGCTCACCACTTGAGTCACAAATAGGGTCACCACTTAAGTCACACCAGTAATACAAAGTGTCACACCCATGACACTGTCTTGTGGAAATTTCAAGTGTTTTTATGACTTCTTAATATGATTAAAGCATGCCAATAACTATTTAATGATTTTATACAATGGAATATCATATGATTACATGACTTTGAATATGAGAATGCTTTAGTTATATATATGTAAGATGTATATTGATTATGGCAAATGTGAACATGTTGGAAATAAACAATTAATGACTTTAATTACACCATTAAGGGGATTTACGGTACTGATACTGATGTGATTAAGGACAGGATGGTTGAAACTCCGCGAGCGCCCTTGACTTTGTTGAGTTTTGAGGATGAATCACATTCATAAATTCCAGCGGAAAATAAAATTTTTCAAAACCCAAAACAAGATAATCAGCTTGTGCCAATTAAAACTAATTTAAGAAAGCAAAATTTAGAAATTATACTTTTATAATTTCTTGATTTTTCTTCAACTTTTCACCTTGTTGGGTTGTAGCAAACCACAACAATCCAATCTTGGATTGTCTTTAACAATATCCATGCGAAGAAGAGAGAATGAAACCACTATGGAGATGGCTTGAATACACCTCAAAGTGCTAGCAATGATGTGTATTCCTTTGAGAGAAAAATTAAACTCTTTAATTTTTTTTGTTGTCTTTAAAAATTTTCCTTCTCCCACAAATTTTTTCTTGTCTATTTTGTCTTTTGGGGTCTTTTTTTATCTAAAAGAATATTAGTTTCATAGAGCAAAAATTAAGAGAAAAAAATGAGGAGTTATGTGGGATAAATGGCCTTAATGGCCAATTTAAATTCGTTTACGAGATGCTGTACGCACCATGGGCCTGCTGGGCAAGCGGGCTAGTGCAGGCCCGTTAACCCTCCGAGTAATTTTTTTCCGCAATCTTATCGCGAACCGACTTGAAATAATTCTCTCATATTTTTGGATCCCATCCAAAGCCATTTTACTCAATATTCAAATCTCCAAAGCATGTGACCCATTAGATTCTAGGTTATGTTGGCCACTTAAATTATTAAATACTTTAAGCAAGTCATAAGCGGTGTCTAGCAACACATCATGACTCCCAACTGATTGGAAAGTCAATAGTTTGACTACGAACCTTTCCATAGACAATTTCTGTGCAATTTATCCTTTCACCATTATATACCCCACTCAGTTCAGAGTATGGATAATGTGTCAACTCCTGCTAGACTAACTACATCACACCTAGCCCAAGTGATATTGAATCTTATCCTTGAGACTCATTACTCTATTAGACATGTCACTAAAGACCATCTTCATGACATTTCCACTATGGCCAGAGATTTCTGAGTAATGTCTCGACAAGTGGCCATGGGTATACACTCCCTCTATTTAGAGTAGTGAATCATTTGTTAGCTACCCAATTACCTTCAAATACCTCAAGTTGTACCCAATCACCACCCTATGAGCAACCTCCATGAGGTAACAAAGAATAAAGTCAAAGTACAGAATCAATATCCAAGATATCCTTGAGTACCTTAAGTCTAAGGATACTTGCACCATTGCTATGATGAGACTATCATTGACATTTGAATAAAATATCCATATGATGGTCTTATTTAAGGTCATCCAATATACTTGGCTACTCTTAGCAGGCATCTACATGTTAACTCTAAATATCTCATACTTACAGATTATGAGATCTACTATTTGATCCAATCAAGGAATATAACATATGCTAGTCTATCCGGATTAATAATGTCCCATCTCATTATTGCTATGACTAGGAATAATTTAAATACTAATATAATTACACATAATAAGAATCTTATTATCATGATCTCATCATGATTTTGTTCATGCTATATTATGTATCAAGGACTTCATTAATTGATTTAAGATCAATATCAATTCATATAACAAATGAATACCAAATTAATGAAAATGCCTTTTATTAATTAAATAAATATGTACAATAAGTGCTAAAAGTGATTGCCTTTAGAGCACTTCTCTAACATTCTCCCACTTGCACTAAAGCCAATTGCCTTTATATTGAATTCCATAGGCGAGGATATGAGAATCATATTTTCTTTAGGGAAGTGGCTTAGTTAGAAGATCAACTATATTCTAATTAGTGGGCACTTTCTCTACTTTTACATCATTTCTACCTATGATTCTTATCCCCAAAATATAGGTTGCTTCTCTAAGAATTTTCATGGAGAAATTCTTGGATAACCAGATTTTGACTGATTGCAAGACTGAGACATCGTTTCCCATTAGTAGTATGTCATCTATATACAATATAAGGAACATGATTGTACTTCCACTAACGTTCTTATATACACAAGGCTTATCTAGATTTTGTGAGAAACCAAATTGTTTGATTGTCTCATCAAACCGGATATTCCAACTCCTGGATGCTTGTTTCAATCCATAAATGGATCTTTGAAGCTTGCACACCTTTTTGCCATCTTTCGATAAAAAGCCCTCTGGCTGTGTCATATACACATCCTCAGTTAGGTTTCCATTAAGGAAAGTCGTCTTCACATCCATTTGTCATATCTTATAATCATAATGAGCAGCAATGGCTAGAAGTATCCTTATGGATTTAAGCTTATTTACTGGACTAAAAGTCTCGTCATAGTCAACTCTTTATCTTTGACGATACCTTTTGGCTATTAGTCTAGCTTTATAGGTAACCACATTACCATTCATGTCAGTTTTCTTCTTGAAAATCCATTTGCACCCTATGGGTTTTATTCCTTCCGATGGATCAACCAAAGTCCATACTTGGTTTTCAAACATGGAATCCATTTATGACTTCATGGCTTGAAGCCATTTGTCAAATTCTGAACTATTCAAAACTTCTTCATAGGTTGTAGGCTCATCATTTTCTATGAGCAATATGTCATTCTGTTCACTTATGAGAAATCTATATCTCTTTGGAAAAGTGTGTATCCTACTTGACCTACGAAGTTCTTATGCTTTAGAAGGTTGAGCTACTTTCTCATTTGCATGAGTAGCAGGCTAGGGATTAGGCAATTGATTAGCATCTACTTGAGCATCTTGAACTTCCTCAAGTTCAATTTTTCTCCCACTATCTCCTTTTAGAAGAAACTCTTTCTCCAAAAAGATAGCATGTCTTGAAACAAACACTTTTTGTTCCAAGGGGTGGTATAATTGATATCCATATGATGCTTTAGGATATCCCACAAATAGACATCAGTCAGATTTAGCCTCCAGCTTATCTAATATTGTTCACTTCACATAAGCAGGACAACCCTAAACTCTCATGTAAGAAAGTGTGGGCCTTTTATTATTCCACATCTCATATGAAGTAATATCAACTGACTTCGAAGGAACTCCATTCAAAATATAAATGACAGTCTCTAATGCATGACCCCTAAAATGATTTAGGTAGTTCTGCAAAGCTCATCATTGACCTTACCATATCCAATAAGGTTTGGTTTCTCCTTTCAGCCACTCTATTGTGTTGTGGCGTGTAAGGTGGAGTCCATTGGGATAATATCCCATTATCCCTAAGATAGTCAAGAAACTCTTGGCTTAAGTATTCTCCACCCCGATCTGATCAAAGTGTTTTAATACTTTTTCCAAGTTGTTTCTCTATTTCATTTCTGAATTCTTTGAACTTTTTAAAAGCTTCAGATTTGTATCTCATAAGATACACATACCTAAATCGTGAGTAGTCATCAATAAAGGTAATGAAGTAGATGAAACCACCTCTAGCATATGTGGACATTGGATCACATACATCCGAATGTATTAAGTCTAATAGTCCATTAGCATGTTCACCCTTTTCCTTAAAGGGCAATTTTATCATCTTGTCCAACAAGCAAAATTCACATGTGTCATATGATTCATAATCAAATGGCCATCCTTATACAATTTAGCCATGCGTCTCTCACTTATATGGCCAAGGCGACAATGCCACAAATAAAATGATTTCAACAAATCTTGTTTATGTCTCTTATTGTATTGATATTTAAAATTGGATTTGACATATCTAATATGTATATACTATTGCATAATATACCACTAGCATATAATAGAACAACAATTGTTACTAAAAGCCAAATGGAAACCATCTTTATTTAAACTAGAATCAGAAATTATGTTTTTAGTTAAAACAGGTGCATAAAAGCAATTGTCCAAATTTAAAATAAGCCCATTAGGGAGGGTTAATACATAAGTTCCTACTGCTAATGCAGCAACTCTTGCTCCATTTCCAACACATAGGTCCGACTCTCTTTTATTGAGCTGCTTACTATTCCTTAGGCTCTATATATCAGTGCATATGTGTGAGCCATAACCGGTATCTAATACCCATATATTATTATTAGAAACATTATTAACCTCAATGACATAAATACCTAAAGTAGATGGGGCATCTGATGCCTTCTTCTTCAAGGACTCCAAGTAGGCTTTGCAATTCCTCTTTCAATGGCCATCCTTCCTATAATGGAAGCAAGTCCCTTTTGGGGCAGTCTCTTTAGCCTTTTTCTTAGCCAAGCCTCCCTTAGGCTTTGTGGACTGCTTCTTCTTCTTTTAGTTCTTCTTCTTGGAACCAGAAGAGTCCATTAGCATCACAGCCTTATTGTCCTTCTTAACAGATGGCTTAGCTATCTTGAGCATATTGATCAGCTCAGGAATAGTGGTGGAGATCTGGTTCATCCTATAGTTAAGCACAAAATGTGCATAACTATCGGTCAAACTAGTTAGAATTAAGTCAATACTTAATTCATAATCCATCATAAAACCCAAGGTGGCCAACCTCTCAATATAGCCATTCATCTTTAGTGCATATTACACTAGAGATGTCCCCTTAACCATCTTAGAGTAGAAGAACTGCCTTTAGATCTCGAACCTTTCGGGTCGTGCTTGCTCATCAAATAGCTCTCTTAGATGGAAGACTATAGTGTGAGCATCTATAGCCTCGTACTGCTTTTGCAACTCAACTGACATAGTGGCAAGCATAATGCAACTTGCCATCTCACTATCTTTGAGATGCTTTTGTATGCCTTCTGAACATCTTTAGAAGCACCAGTAGCAGGGGGATCGGGAAACCCTTCATCTAGGACATAACCTATTTTCTCAAATTTGAGAACCATTCTCAAATTCCTAAGCCAGTCTAGGAAGTTAGGCCTAATCAACTTGTTTGACTCCATTAATGATCGCAAATTCACACTTGATTCCATGATGGTGATTCTAACAACCTAGATGTAAAAAGAGCATGTTAGAATGTACATGAATATGTATGATTATTAGGTATTTAATAAATTGTATTATAACTCCCACTATTTTATTGCGAGTCCGTAGCCCTCACTATTAATCCGAGAGAACCTATATGGAAGTTCTCCTAGTGGGTCGATATCCAATTTGTTAAAAATGACCTTAAGGCAACTTAACAAACCATCCTTAGTTTAGTTGGTAGGTATCTGATCCATACCAATTGCATTTCCATACAACTATCGAATCTTGTGCTATCAACTAATTGATGTGTGCACACACATTGGGCTATCAACTCTTGATATGTGCACATCTCATGTACACTTACCTAATTTTGCCTCCAATACTCATTGGCATTGGCACAAATCCAACAAATCAATGATATGGTTAAGTCCAACTCATTAATCATGAAATCTAATTTCAATGGTTCGAACATATTCTTATAGAGTAAGCTTGAGGCAACTCATCAACTCTAACTCTAGAAGAACTCTAGTTCTCCCCACATTAATGGAAGGCATAAGATATAATTGTTTGATTTTGTTAATTTAGTGTCATCATGTTATTACTGCATGCTTTTATATATCATACATTCATCACATGAATATATAAAGATAGTTATATTAACTATATGACATGATTATGGACATACTAAAATCAATCTCTTGAGCCATAAAGAGATTGACTAGGTCTTACCTAGGTGTATGCATGAATTACAACCCAAAAATAGAAATTAAATTCCTACTTCTAAGTTTTCTTATTTATGGCAAAATCTCATTTGCTTCTTGCTCCATTGCATCTCTATTCTATCCTAATCCTATGTAATCTAATTACATAGGATGAGAAAAATATATATGAGAAAGAAAAGATAGGCAGGGACACACATGCCTTATTTACCATAAAACAAAATTCATGCATGCTCAATCACATTGGGTATAAGAAAAGGAAAAATCCAAGGTTGCCACGTGTAAGGCTCCAACGGATATATGAATTTTCCGATAAGGAAATTGTCTCTGTCAGACAACTTTTAATATTTCATCTTTAGAACATTAGAAATAATTTTGGCACCATATGTAAGGGCTAATTGGAAGGTAAACATTATAAATAGACCTCTAAAAGGCCTAGAACATAAGAGCTTAATTTTAAGTGTGTCAAAACTCTTGCAATTTTTTTTCTCATCTCTTTTGCAAGAAAGGTTTAAGTGTTATCTTAAACACTTGGGTATGAGTTGTAAGAGTGATCCTAGAGAGAAAAAAATCTTTTTTCGATTGTATATGAGCCTGTGAAAAACATAAAGGAATTGGTTGTTGTGTGAGCCATTAAAACACAAGTAATTTGGGTTCGGTGTAAGTCTTGAGAAAATACTTAGTTATTGGTGAAATAGGAAAACTTTCTAGTTGTGAGTTAGCTAGAAAAATCTCTTATATCTCTAACTGAGATAGTATAACTCCTAATTACAGTTGAGGAGAGAAGTAGGGTTTGTTAACATCCGAACCTTTATAAATCCTTATGTCTATTTTTCTCTTGCTCCTTTACTTTCTATCTTTTATTTGCATATGGCTCAAACATTCAAAGAAATCTATTATGTTGAAAATTTCTATTTGCCACATATTCAAAATAATATATTTTTAATCACATAAAAAATATTTCAAGGTGTTGAAAATAAAATATTCACATACAAAAAAATCAAACAAAACAGTCCCGCCGGGTACTCAAAACAACCTCGTTTCAGTATTTGTTTTGAAAAATTAATTAAAACAATTTTTAATTAATTATTGGATACTTCTAGAGGCTTAAACATATTTTCAGTGTGTCTAAATAATTTTTCAATAATCAAATTAAAAGAAAATTATGAACAGCCTCAACAATTAAGCCAAAGAATATCACATATTCATAAATTGTGCAATTTTCAACAATTTTGTAATAAATTCAAAAAAAATTATTTGAATCATATTCAAACCATTTTTCAATCAATGTAATTATTTTTAATCATCTCATGATCAGATCATATAAAGAAAAATATTTAAAACAAATTTTACAAATTAATTTCAATTTTACAAATCAAAAGATCCAAAATTATCAAAACTATGCAATTCAATTGCACCTTAAATTAAAATTAATTTTAATGGGCAAAAGGAGACTTTGATACCACTATTGGGTTTTGAGGATGAATCACATTCATAAATCGCAACAGAAAATAAAATTTTACAAAATCTGAAACAAGAGAATCAACTTGTGACAATTAAAACTATTTTAAGCAAAATTCAAAAATTATACCTTTATAATTATTTGATTTTTCTTCAACTTCTCACCTTTGTTGGGTTCTAACAAATCACAATGATTCAATCTTGGATTGTCTCTAACAATATTCACGTGAAAAAGAGAGAATAAAACCACTAGGGAGATGGTCTAAACATATTTCAAAGTGTTATCAATGATGTGTATTCCTTTAAGAGAAAAATTAAACTCTTTAATTTTTCTTATTATCTCCAAAAAATTTTCTTCTTCCAAAAATTTTTCCTTGTCTATTTTCTATCTTTTGGAGTCTTTTTTTATTTAAAAGAATATCAATTTTATAGAGCAAAAAGTAAGAGAGGAGAAAATCAAATGTTATGTGGGATAAATGGCCTTAATGGCTAATTTAAATTCATTTACGAGCTACGCGCATGGGCCTGCTGGGCAGGCCAGCGAGGGCCCGTATAGGCCCGTCAACCCCCCTGAGCAATTTTTTCCCGCGATCTTATCGCGAATTGACTCGAAATAATTCTCACATATTTTTGGATCCTATCCAAAGCCATTTTACTAAATATTCATATCTCCAAAGCACACGAACCGACTCGAAATAATTCTCTTATATTTTTGGATCTCATCCAAAGCCATTTTACTCAATATTCATATGTCCAAAACATGTGACCCATTAGATTCTCGGTTATGTTGACCACTTAAATTATCAAATAGTTTAAGCAAGTCATGAGCGGTATCTAGCAACATATCATGACCTCCAATTGACTAGAAAGTCAATGGTTTGACTATGAACCTTTCCATAGACAATTTATATGCAATTTATCCTTTCACCATTCTATACCCCACTCAGTTTAGAATATGGACAATATGTCAACTCTCGCTAGACTAACTTTATCACACCTAGCCTAAGTGATGTTGGATCTTGTCCTTGAGACTTATTACTCTATTAGACATGTCACTAAAGACCATCTTCATGACATTTCCACTCTAGCTAGAGATTCCTGAGTAATATCTCGATAAGTGGCCATGGGTATACACTCCCTTTATTCGGAGTGGTGAATCCTTTGTTGGCTATCCAATTACCTTCGAATTCCTCAAGCTATACCCAATCACCACCCTTTAAGCAACCTCTATGAGGTCACAAGGAATAGAGTCAAAGTACAGAATCAGTATCCAAGATATCCTTGAGTACCTCAAGTCTAAGGATACTTGCATCATTACTATGATGAGACTATCATTGACATTTGAATAGAATATCCATATGATTGTCTCATAGAAGGTCATCCAATGTACTTGGCTACTCTTAGCAAGCATCTACATGTTAATTCTACACATCTCATGATTAAAGATTATGAGATCTACTACTTGATCCAATCAAGAAATATAACATGTGCTAGTCTATCCGGATTAATAATGTCTCATCTCATTAATCCTATGACTATGGATAATTTAAATACTAATGTAATTACATATGATAAGAATCTCATTATCATGATCTCATCATGATTTTGTTCATGCTATGTTATGTATCAAGGACTTCATTAATTGATTTAAGATCAGTATCAATTCATATAACAAATGAATACCAACTTAATGAAAATGCCTTTTATTAATGAAATAAATATGTACTAAGTGCTAAAGGTGATTGTCTTTAGAGCACTTCTCTAACAAACTTGAGACTATGATTAGTAGGGTGGTTGAAACTCCGCCAATGCCTCTACTTTACACCTTGTATCCGGATAGTCCGAGAATAAGATGTTAGGCTAAATAAATAATAAAAAGAAATGTGAAAATTTATTAAGTGACTTAAAAAGCAGTGTAGGAATGATAATATAAAGGAACATGAATGTCGTTGTATGAGCTTGGTATGTTATTTTTCTAAATTATGCATGTATTGAATTGTTTATATAAAACTGCCATGCACTTGTGTGATTGCCTAGGAGAACTTAAATGCTTATATGTACCACTAAGCTAGAAATGGCTTAGCATAGATTTTTCTCATGTAGGTTCAAGAGCTTGTAGAAAGTAGATCTGAAGTTGATAAAGAAGAGTCAAAGCCCATTTCAGAGGAGACACTAAGACCCGGTTTGTGGATCTATGACACTATAGTTTTTTTATTTCATTTTATTCATGCACACGAGGCTAGTTAACATGTTTTGTACATAATGAAGAAAATATTTTATTTTATGATACAATTGATACATATATGAATATGTATAAGTCTTGTATGTCGTAAATCGGTTAATTTTAGTAATATGAAACATGTGGTAAGTGATGTGTGATATAAAAAGATAAAATCAAATCGAGTATGAATGTTGAACTAAGTTGTTATATGAAAAAGTTTAAATTTGCACTGGTTTATTTAACTAGTTTTGTGGCATTCTGCTTATATATTGGGATTACTCCTAGTATATAAGTAGGGCGTCACAAGAAATATGAAAAAGCTTACTATTTTTTATGGGTTGAATCTTTATTTTTACAGGACCATAGTGGTTGCAATTTTTTTCAATGGCATGATTTTGAGTTTAGTACGAGAGCTCAAAGTGTCATTAACGGACTAAGGAAGAAATGGATAGAGTTGAGAGGGAACTACTATGAATGGAAGAAGATGGAGAATGCTATCTAATGGGAGAATATTATGGTTAATCTTTGTGTTAGGCATTTATATTGTTTATTTGATGTGTTGGGCATTTTAGTTGTTTATTTGATGTGTAGGTAGTAGGTAATAGTTTCCATGTTGTTGGTAGATAATAGTTAGGTTTATGATAGTTCAAATCATGTAATGAACTAAATTTCCATTTGGCAGATGAAAGCTTAAATTTCAATCAATACAATTTAAATTTTGTAGAAGACCAATTTCTTCTAACTGTGTGTAGAAGTCTCATTAGTACACATATTCACTCTGAATAATTCATAAATTTCTCTCTTATGAAGTTATTTCAAGTGCCAATTCAAAGAATAATCAACAAATAAACTGCATGATGCCAACCTAAATAAGTAATTGATGCATTCAATATTCAACATCTGAATTTTCGGGATTGTTATATTTCAGTAATAATTTTAATAACTAATCTGGGAGATGGAAGTTCTCTTATGGTCTTCATAGACAAGACAAGCATATTTAATTACCGGTACACAAATATGCAGTGTTTATAGCCAAACCAATTGGCATAATACAAAAGATCACTACCATAATTCAACTACACACCTATATGCAATGCTTACAACCATCATAAATTGGCATAATACAAAATTTACTACCATAAATCAACTACACACCTTATATGCAGTGTTTACAGCCAAATAAATGGCATAAATAAAAAAAGTCACTGCCACAACATCAAAACTCAAAATACCCCAAAAGAGGCAGTGATTACAGTCAGTGAATAAGTCCAGAAAATAAACATCATAAATAGCACCCATAGTTGTAGTATCCAACAAAAGTAGTGCATATATCACTTCAAAATAGAAGTACCCCCAAAATCCCTTCACAGATCTGCTGCATTTCTTAACTAGATTGGAAACATAATCAGTGTACATAAACCTGGATTTAATTATTTTGCCTACTCTTGTTGAATAGGGATGATGAATTTTTCTCTTTATGCTATATGTTGTTATCACACCTTGGTTTCCACTTTCTTATGTTGATTGACCAATATAAATGTGTTTAGAAATCCTATCAGTTGCTGTGCTATTTGCAGCAATACCATCATTTCCACATTCAAAGTTAGTTTCTTGTAATCTGTTCAAATTAGTTCCAATATAAGATTACTCAAAATAGTCAAAATAGTAACTCATTTGCATGTTCTAATATGATAGGTTCAGAATCCAAGTCATTACTACTGGAATGTGTACCCATATCCAATTGCATTTTGTATTAGTGTAGGCAGTGGCAAACAATTGATAACATTACCATTATATATCATTACAGGAAGTTTCAAGCAACTTTTACCTCTGCTTGTATCTCAGATGCATTGTTTACCTTATATTACAATTCAATTCTGTTATGTACAGTTGTACCATTAGATGATGATCCACCATGTGATAACCCACTTTGCTGGCTAGCAATGAATTTTTCATGCCCTCTTGCATTGTGGCCTATTGCTTTACATATTTTACATGTTATTTTCACTTGGCCCTTCCTTGAAACTTTTTATTTTGCTCTTTCATTTGCTTGTCTCCATTTTGCTCTTTCCTTTGCTTGTTCAATTTCCTCAACCTCCTTTCTTCTTGCCTTAGGCTTTCTTCTTTTCTTCTTTATAAGATCTAGAGGTATCAGATGTAATGTTCACTAATTAGGGTTGAATTGGAATAAATAAAT
Organism: Balakata baccata; assembly: GCA_949630135.1. Lineage (NCBI taxonomy): Eukaryota > Viridiplantae > Streptophyta > Magnoliopsida > Malpighiales > Euphorbiaceae > Balakata > Balakata baccata. The sequence continues at coordinate 23,680 of CATIWF010035118.1, forward strand.
TATTTCGAGTGAAGAATAAATAATAAGTGACTCAATTAAAATTTTTAATGAATAAAATTTGTTGATATAGTTAATTTAGTTAAAATGGAATGAAACAATTAGATTGTTTAATTGAGTTGATTAGTGAAATAATAATAATGATACTAATATTAATAATAACAATAATAATACTAATAAAAAAAGGGGGGTTGTCAGGATAAGGATGGACACAACTGCCCACTTTTTATTCACTTTCATTTTCTTCCTCTTCTCCTCCATATTTCTTCCATTTTCTCTCAAAATCCAACCACAAATCAGGCCTTTTGGATCAGTGGTATCTTTATTGAGTTGATTAAAGATAGATTAAGGGTTGATTATTGGTGTTGTGAGTAAACTTATTTCTTTTTAGAATTCTATTTATATGGCAGAGATTAGGGCTTTATTTCTATGCTCTTAGAGGCTGAATTTTAAGAAATTATAAACATAAAAGTTGTAGATTTATGTCTTATTTATATGCTTGTGAAACAGTTTTGAATTTTTTGGTGTGTATAAAGAGATATCTTTAGATAAGTGTTAATAGTTTCCAACAGTGTGCCAATAGATTTTAGTCCGGTTTTTATTTATTTTCACCTTGTTAGAGGCATATTCAGTGGAAGCTTGAAACATAAAAGTTGTATATTTACATGTCCTTTATCTGTATATCAAAATTTGGGCTGATATTCATGGTGTAGATTGAGTTATTGTGAAGAGATTGACGACTATTCATTTGATCATAACTGTTTTCTATATATTTGGGTTACACCAGTTTATTTGTCCTTATTTTTGAGATTTATGTAGTCCGAATTAACCAAAGTGAAACATAAAAATTTTAGCTCTATATCTTAGGTAAATTTCTATGAAAACCTTACCTTAATATGTTCAGTATTTTATGAGTTATGGTTATACTAATGAGGACTGATCGGGTTGTTACCCTGTGTTGGATCAGTTATATATTCTTTAGTGTTTGAGGACTTTGCAAACATGAAAAATGTTCCAAATTGACTTCTCTGAGTGTCTATAAATTTTGACAATATTATAACCTACACGTTATAAGCAATGGAATTTTAAAGGAGTATCAAAACTGTCTAATGACAAAAGACAAGATAACATTCGAAATTTTCCTAAAAATTGTATAAGGGTTCAAAAATACTGAAATTTTAATATATTATAGTATTATGTGTTAGCTTTAATTAGAAGTAAGAATTATATAAATTGGATTAGTATAAAAAAAAGTTATAGGTTAAGGAGTCGTAGGAGGTCACACTGCCACTTATTAGAAACTATAAATAATTGTTTAAAATAAATTGTAAATAAATATTTTATCAATGTATTAATCAAATATACTTTCAAATTAGGTTCACATTCAATTGGAGATTCGCAAGAGCTACAAGTCCAATAAATTTGGAGTTGGTAAAACTTTATTAAGGTTTGTACATAACCACATGTGGATTTAATTGAATGTTTGGTGTTTAGGATTGCATTAGTTCAATGATGAACATGTATGTTTTGATCAATGAACCTGTAAGTTAAAGATGATGAATTTGCATTGTATGGAATGTATTTATAGGTGCTTGTGAATGTTGTATGGCGGTTCCACCTGGGTGAACCATAGGGTGCTTATGTTGTGATTTTCTTATGAGTTTTAACCTATGTATAATGAATGATGTGATGAAATTAATTATTTTACTATGGTGAATTGTTAAGAGGATAAGGCCTAATTACTCTAATTAGGACTAGAGCTAGGATGGATGACATGTCATTGAGAGAGTTTGGTACCACTTAAACTTGGAATTA